>PVJA010017762.1:0-41074 GCA_004027025.1 Myocastor coypus | reverse complement strand
TTTTTTTTTTTTTTTTTTTTTTTTTTTTTTTTTTTTTTTTTTTTTTTTTTTTTGTCTTTTTGAGACAGGGTCTCACTATGCAGTTGAGGCTGGCCTTGAGCTCACTTTTGTAGCCCAGGCTGGTCTCGAACTCGCACCGATCCTCCTGCCTCCGCCTCCCAAGTGCTGGGATTACAGGCGTGCGCCACCACGCCCGGCTTCTTTTTGCTTTCTGATACATCAGTTTGTCTGCTTGTTGTAGAAGCTTACTAAAGACTAAAGACTTGAGCTTATAATATAGTGCTTCCTGTTTTCCCCACAAGTAATTGACATTCTGGTTTTGTTGAGCACAAAATTGAAATTCCAAGATGATAGAAGAAGAAAACTATCACCAGACACTCTATCATCTTTCAATAAAATGTGTCCCAAATACTGGCTGAGGATGGAGGAAGAAAGAGGACATAAGTGAATAAAATTCCTCTATCTCATCCTGACAAAACCCGTTCCACCTTTAACTTCTCAAAACTTGAATCCTCACTTCTGGTACCATTTCTTGCTATTTGTAAGAGGATATTTTGTTTGTTTGTTTCAGTTTGAAGTGTTAACACCTCCAATGTATTAAACTTAAGCAAATAAACGCTCTCATTTTAAGAGTACTGAATAGAGGGATCTAGATATGTTACAGATAGGAATGAGGAATGTGGTGCTGCTTGGTATCTTTGGGACTCTCACTGCACTGCTGTTCTCTATGGATCATCTTATTCTCATGAGTTTATTCATTTGTTAACACATGAACTGTTGAGTGGAGTTATATTCTTATAATTTCTTATTTGTAGGGAGAGAAGAAAATTTCTCTGTTGGTAGATCTAATGTTAAATTCTTTCTTTTAAATATCTATGTTTTGTTTAATTTTGAAACATAAAAACAAAAGCAAGAACAAAAATCAGAAACAAAGACAAAAACTTACCAACATGCAAAAATACACGTGTTATAGATCTTCAAATCAATAATAGCTGATTCTAGTGTTAAACCCTAAAACAGGCCTTCTAGATTGTACAGTTGGGTTATGTGGACATCCTGAAACCAACTGTGTGGCCTACAGGATATTCTGCTGTGATTGGCCAAGGCTCAGTCACAAGCTGATTCTTTTTTTAATGAGCACAGTAGATTAACTGCAGGGAAAGAAAGCTCCTGTCTGTGAGAGACAGGAGGTGGGGTCCCGAATGGATGGTCCCCCACAAACTAATTCTTGCTCTCAAGTGGTAGGGTCTGTACACAGGAAAGGAAGAAAGGTGTTAAAGAAATAGAAGTTGCCAGAGAAATAACTGTGATGTACTGTTGTGATGGTTGCAACACCCCAGGAAGACAGAAGAGAGCGGGGGGAAGCCATCTTGTGCATCTTAAGTAGACTACAAAACGCTTGAGGTCAGAGACTGCCGTATTTGTCTTTGTACTCATACAGCTTTGAAGAGTATGGATGTGTGTAAAATTATTATATCTAGGAAGAAAAAAAAAAACAAGAAACAGAAGGAAAGCAAGAAGAGAGATTCCATTGTGGCAATGGTTTAGAGTCTCCCCCAACGGAGGCTTATTCTGGGGTGGGGATGGACACAGGGATGAGACTGAAGTCATTGGTCAGCATAACCTGCAGTGGAGGAGGAAAGGGGAACATAGGATCTATTTCAGATCATAGAATCATCGTCATTTCCTTAATGTCAGCTATGCCAGCAACCGCTCTTCAGCTGCCAGGTAGACCTGGGCATGCCATACATAAAATCGTTTCTGAAATCCTGTAGCATGCTCCTGGTTTGACAAATTCAGAAATTCAGAACGAATTTTTTTTTTTTTAACAGTCAGTATTCTATCAAAGTAATTGAAAATTTGAAGGTCCATCTGGCAGACCTACTCCAGGGGGTAAGTCTGGCCTCATGATGTACAGTTTTTCCAAACTTTAAGACGTGCTGATTGGGTCAGTGTTGAAAGTGGTGAAGCCAGAGCCATAGACGGCACCAAGCGGAGTCACTATGGACCTTTGGAAAAGAAGTGGTGTCCTACACATAAACGGTGAATTAAATAGCAAGTCTAAAATGATACCGCCGGGCTTTCCATGAAAGGAGCTGCACCCTGTAACAGAGACAACTGGAAAGGAATGTAGAGACGCGCCTGGCTCTGCACACGGACCTACAGTTTATCCTTTCATACGCACCCATTCAGGGATATTCCACCATTGCTGCCTTTTTTTTCTAAAGGAAGTGCAACATCTTTTTAACAGAGACCATGGGATGTCATCAGTGTATTCTCGGCACTGTCATAGAGTAAGAGGCAAAAATAACAAAAACAAGTAACAACAAAAACTCAAAAAGTCAGTAGGAAAATAGACGTAAAGCATGGGACTATAAATGCCGAGATGGATAAAACTGATTTCCTTCCTGAATGGAAACCTCCAGAATTTGTTCTAGAGACAAGGAGCAGGCGTTCGTCTGAGCTCTTTGGGGTGGGGCTACAGGGAAAGGGAAGCAAAGAGGTGTCAGGAGGCTGCAGTTACAGGAAGTTGGTACCTGTGCACGACACTGACAAAGATCTCATGAAAGAAGAGGCACTGGGGCATTCGAAACAGTGCCCTTTGCATGCTAGAGTGAGTCAGCCTCCCTTCACTGAGTCCCAGTTCCTGACATGTACAACATAAAAGAGGAAAGGTTTGATTGCACTGTTGGTAGCAGGGAATTCAGCCCAGGGTGGCCTGAAGGCAAACATATGATGGCAGAAGGACAAACAGAATGAAGATGTCCAGTTCCTGTCAGGCAGGAACAGAGAAGGAGGAGAGCACCAGGCAGGAAGGGTGTGGGACCCAATGTGGTACCGAAGTGGACTCCTCCAGCACCGACCCTGGCACTCCCCGGAGGGTGCTGCAGTAACTCCTGCGGCAGATCCCAGCCCAATCAAGTTGACACAGCTAAGGCTCAGAGTTACATCCAATATATACTTTTGGATTAAATGCATGAGCCTTGAAGAATATGTACACATTTACCCAGAGAGGGACTGGGCAAAGAGGAAGCATTCTAGGTGAAAGGAAATGGGACCTGCAAAGACCTAGAGGCACAGGAGAGCCCTGCATGGCTGGGCAGAAGTTAACAGGAGGATCTTGGGTAAGTGTCTTGCTCTGATATCTATCATGAGATTCACTCTTAATTATAACCAAAACACAAGGTGTTAGGCCAAACGTCTGCCAGTGCATTAAACATTGTTATTACTTTTTCCTCCACTTATTTTCTGCCACTACTACTGCTGATTTTGGGCTCTCAGGTCGAGAGAGTTGAAATAATTTATGTAGAGTCACACGCCAGGAAGGAGTGGCCCAGGGACTGAAAGGCTGCTATGGCAACCCGAGCTTCGGTTGGAGACTGTTTTCCAAGTGCAGGTTAGAGCATGCGCTAGGGTAAGAGAGAATATCTTGGCTCTCTGGAGAGAGAGCACCCCATCTCTGTCGATCTGGGTGCAGGACTCACAATGTGTTGCTTTTCAAATCGTCTTGGAATTTTTCAAAAGAGATGGCTGAGATAAAACGCTGTTGAAATTCATGGCAACAGAATGTCAGCTATCTTCCTTGGGGCCACAGGGGCTTCAGTTTCTCCACTTAGCTTCTAATCCATTATTAAAAGCAAACAAGTGTGTTGACCATTCTGCGTGAAGTTTCTCAAGCGGCAAATGAAACCTGGTTATCCATTCCTTCCACGCTGATACAACCACCTGGGTGCCAGGGAAGAAACTGGGTTGTTTTATTTTCCTTATAAAAGTTGTGCTCACTCACATGCTACAGCACTCTGTCCCCACTTCCTGGAGAGCGAAGGCCCAGCCCTCAGCAGCAGCTCTGAGAAGTGAAGATGGCAGGGCTTGTGGCAGGGCTCATGCCAGTCTATTCCAGTCTCTGCTTCACGCTGGCTCTGCCCTATCCTCTTCACAGGGCGCAGGAAGGATCTCTCTCAGCATTTGGTAAGGATGACAGCCCAGTGAGAATTCTATCCCATCTGAAGTCTCTTTGTGAAATCATGCTGTGACGAGTCTTGGAGCTTTCTCCTCTCTCTTGCTACTGGAGTCAAAAGAAAAGTACAAGCAAGTAGGGTTGGGAGGAGGGCACAGAAGGGACACCTGAGGGGTCACTGTGTTGGCCTTGCATAGAAAGCCCGCAGCCTGCTTCATTCTCCTCCTCCTCTCGCTGTTCTGCAGCCTGAGCCATCGCCACAGTCGCATCCATCAATGCACTTGGCATCGTCTGTCCTCATCGGAAAAGGCCTCTGCTTGGATAATTTCCCCCCTGGTTTTGCACCTCCAGGACAAACGGCAATGTCTACTTATTATCTGGATATGTCTTGCACATGTGTCAGAAAGGAAGTATTTTATTAATTATGTTTATTGGTACATTTGAGATATGCATAATGGTCACATTCACCACAGAGACTTTGTACTTCTACATGATTTATCTCAACTCCACTTTCTTTTGTTTGTATTCTCCCTTCAATCCCTCTTTGCCCTCTTATTTACAAAAGCTGTGCTTTCATTCCTCCTTGTTTTCTTCTCCCTTCCTTACTTTCCCCACCTCCCTCCCTTATTCCCCTTTCCAACTGAGTATTTTCTTCCTATTTTGTGATATCTTGTGCACCTTCTGGCACATTCATACACTTTCAGTTTCTCAATCAGAGAAGCAATTGATATTTACACGGGTGCATCTGATTTATTTCATATGGTACTATGGTCTCAGGGTCTATCCCTTGAGCTATAAATGTGTCAAGTTTATCATTCTTCAAGGTTGTGCAGTACTCTGTTGTACAAAAAAATCTTATTTATCCATTAATTGTTAATAGACATTTGGGCTGTTTCCAAGATTAAGTTACTATAAACAGTGCTGCTATAAACACAGGTGTGTATATAGTGCTGTGGTATAATGCTTGTAATTCTTTGGGAAGTTACCAAGAAGGGGAATAGCTGGATCAAGTGGATCCTCTAGTTTTAGTTTTTCAAAGAATACACACAATGTTTTCCAAGTTGATTTCACAAAGACTACACTCACCCAATAGTACAGAAGTGTTCCTTGTATCCCAGCCATCATTTGTTACTGACTGATTTTTTGATACTTATCATTCTTTTCTGAAGGAAGACGGAATCTCAGTGCTGTTTTAATTTGCATCCCAAAATTATTATGCAAAGTTAAGGCAACCTTGATCAAAATATCAATAGCATATATTCAAGAATTAGAGAAAACAACTCTAAAATTTATTTGGAACAAAAAGAGAACTGGAATGTCAAATTTAATTCTGAGCAAAAAAGACAAGTCAGGAGTCCCTGACCTTAAATCATACTACAATGCTATTGTGATAAAAGCAGCATGGAACTGGCAAACAAAACCAACAAATAGGGCTGGGGAGATAGCTCAGCAGTTTAAGTGCCTGCCAGGCAGGTGCAAGGTCCCAAGTTCAATCCCTACTACAAAAAAAAAAAAAAAAAAAAAAAAAAAAAACCAGACCTGAGCACCAATGGAACACATTAGAAGATGCAGAAGCAACTCCAAACACACTCAACCATCTTATCCTCAATAAAGTAATCAAGTATCTTCACTGGAAGAAAGATAGTTCCTTTAATAAATGGTGGAGAAAGCTGGCTTTCACATGCCAAAGGCAAGAACCAGACCCATATTTATCACCATGCACTAAGTTAAAACAAAAATGTAGCAAAGATCTAAATATTAAAAGTGAAACACTAAATGTGCTGATAAAAAGAATAGGTACAACTCTTGAAGACATAAGTGTAAGAGAGAATTTATAAAGAAAACCTGTACCACAAGGAAATATTACAAAGTATCAGCAAATGGGATTTCATCTTATAAGAAAAGCTTTTGAACAGCAAAAGAAATCAGCAACAGAGTGAAGAAACAACACAGAGTGGGGAAAAAGAAGTGCCAGCTGTTCCTCAGTCAAGGAATGAATACCTAGAATATATGAAGGACTCAAGCATCAGAACCCCAGAATTTGAAGACCCAACCCAAAAATGGGCATCTGAAAGGGATAGACACTTCTCAGGCGAAGAAGTAGAAATGGCAAATGAATGTACGAAAAATGTTCAACATCACTACAGTCATTTGAGAAAATTATTCTTTTTCATCTTAAAGAGAGAAAAGAATCAATAAAGATGATGCAAAATTTCAAGACAAGATGATAAGAAATTAACAATCGTTACATTGCATATTGTTGTCTGCAAAGTAGTTGTTCAGATTACAAGGTATAAGAATGCAAAACTGGTCCAATAATATAAGGGCTAACTGCTGTGTGGATTATCAAGTGGATTTTGAAAGTTGGTGTGACTAAAACAAGATTTCTGAGTTACCCTTAGTCAACTTGTGTGTGTGCCTGAGTTGGTTATATCCACACAGAGAAGCAGGCTTGGCCCCAATAACTCTTGGACTGCCATGTTCCTCTCCCAAATCAAGCTTTTTCTTCTCACCCCTCTGACTTTGAACACATCGTCTGTCTTCTTTTACAATACGGGGCTGACATGAGGACTGCCTGAAGCAACCCATCTCTGGTGTGCAGTAGTTGTTCCAGTCCGACACTTTTCCATAGCTGGGCATAATGACAAACTCTTCTCAATGGACAATTGACCTGAGATCCTTTCTGCAGGTGCTGCCAGAAAGCTTTGCTCTGCATCCTACATCTCATTGGCCTCTGTTTCTAATGCCGCTCCCAGACTTGCTAGTGTTCATTTCCTCCTGGAATAGACTTTGAAAAGCTGACATGTTTAATGTAAGCAGCTTCCTGTTGCTTTCGAAAATGACCATTTGCATGAAATAATTTGTACGCATGGAACCTCAGGCTCATGATTACAAGCTAATCCCTATTATTAGTTGATCCCTATTTTAAAGTGTTATATAATCTTGCTTCAAGTCAAAGTGTTGTTTTCATTTCATTGTTTCAATAAAAGGAACGCTTGGCAGGGAACAGAGTTTGCAAGGGTCTCCTCCTGTCATATGCGGTAGCAGGTCTGTGAAAGCCCACAGCATGAGCTGGGCAACACTCCCGTATTGCTGCCTGGCAGGCAACGCTCCTGCCTTCAGCACTGGACCGTGAAATAGAGAGCCTGCATGCCTCTATTTTGGTGGGTAAGCATGGGACCATAAAGTCTGTCTCCCTTTTCTTGTTGAAATGCTTTGACTTAAAGGCACGTGTTTGTATCCAATAATCCAAATTGGTAACATTTAAGATTTTTTTTTTTCCTGAGTAGTGCAGATTATGAATTACTGTACATACAAAGGTAAAATCAAAATTTACCTTTAACAAACATCCCCCTGCAGTTACACACCAACTTAATGTAAGGAATCTTTCAGGGATCACATTTCTGATACTACAGGGTACTTCTTAATGCTTTCAGAGTATGACATCAACCACTCATTGTGGTGTGGATTCTGCTGTCTCCTGATGCTGCCTCATTTAAGCAAGTGGGATGAGAAGAAAGCAAGAGAAGATTGCCTTGGGGCTTCCGCGACGCCATGTGTCTGCACTGGAGCCACCCACAGAGGATGCAGGAACTGGTCTTGGGTGACCTTGGGTACACATTCACTTCTCTGGCCTTCAGCTTTCATCCCAATAGAATAATGATGGTGTTGCCTTCTTAGCAAGCTCAAAGCAGATTCAATGGGATGTTGTACCTAACATAATTAGTGCAGTGCCTGCTGCACTGGAAACAGAAGTTAATTATTTTTAGATTATTGAGATCCTGATGTTTTGTTAACAATGGCAAATTTCATACATCTTCAGGGTACCAGGATACAATGTGAAGGATTAGTTGAACTTGGGGGGGGGGGCGGTGCTGGGGATTGAATCCAGGGACTTTGCGCTGAACTATACCCTCGGGTCTTTTAATTAAATTTTATTATTTTCTCTTAAAAATTGAGACAAGATCAAACTAAGATACTGAGCTGTCCAGGCTGGGCTTGTGATTCTCATATGTGACCTGATCAGCGTTTGCTCTTTATTCCTAATGTCGAGAGCATTTTCGTGTTCACCTGATCTTCCCCTTGCTCTCGTACTTCTGTGAGATAAAAGGCCGTCTGACCTCACAGTAGAACGACAGACTGCTTTCCCTGCTGAGCCAGTGTGAAAGAGTCTGCTGCGTCCTGGTCGCACCTACAGTCTTACTCCACTCCGTCTGCTATTCTAAAAATAACATGAAATCAGCGACTTATCAGTACCAGGAATTTCCTTCTCACGTCTGGAGTCTGGAAGACTGGGATTCGGGAGCGAGAGATTTTCTGTGTGGTGAGTGCTGCCTTTTGGTTTGCAGAGGGTGTCTTGTTCCTGTGTCTTCACAAGGAAAAGAGACATTGCTGCCATTCTGTGGGACTCTTTTATAACGACATTAAATACGTACTTGAGGGCTCTATCATGTGGCCTATCATACCCCAAAGGCCCCTCCTCCTCATACACTCACCAGGCAGCGGTGGTGGTGGTGGTGGTGGTGGTGAATGAGTACATGAATTTGAAGGGACATAAGCCTGTAGGCCAGAGCCCTTTCACAGGCTGTCTGTCGCTCAGCTGTACCTATTCTGTAGAGTTTGATGCACACTCAGAAGGCTTTACTCCTGGGAGACATGGAACTTACCTCATTAATTTCTATCTTTCTAGTCCTCCATCCCTATGCTCATCCATGCTGACCATATATTCGGCCAAAATTTACAATAGTTTTTATTTGTCTGGGCTTCATTTGGTTTTGTTTTTTAATGGACGTCTCCCTCTCTCACGGGGCAGCCCATATTTTACCAGCCGTTGAGCAGTACAAATGCTGAGTGGTCGGGCATTCAGGGAGGGCTGAGCCCAGGGCGAGTCATCCTCCGGTAGCTGACGGCGCTGCTTCCCTGGGCAGATCAGGACGGCCATGCGCAGAGGAAACCCGCACGGCCCCACACTCCTTCAGCGTGTGAAAGGGAGCCAGGCAGCGCTGTCATTTATTCTGCAGCTCCAGTGCTTTCCCTATTTACTCTTGCCAGCTGAAGACATTTAATTTTTTTCGACTGTCTGGTATTGAATATTGGGAGCATTTTTAAACTCAATTTTTATTTTAAAAGTCCACATGCTCCAGGCAAGGAAAGCCAGATGCCGCTGTGCATGGTGCCGAGTTCGTATCTTAGCATGTGCCAGTCAGTCAAGAGTAAAGCTTGCGAGGAGATTTCAGGCAAACCCTAGTGCAGCAGCTGTAAGGCTTTGACATTTAAGCAGGAAGATTGCAGAATCAGAGATCGAAGCAGAGTTAACCTTCACCTCTAATTATGGCTCCATGCTTCAAGATTTGCCTTCATGCACGGTGAAAAATACAAGCTGAACATGTACTTTATTCAGTTTATTGTGGAATTAACGTCTGTGTTCCCTTAAATTTACCGATTGGAGCCCTTATCCCTCTGTGTGGCTGTATGTGGAGACCAGGCCCTAAGGAAGTGCCTGGGTGTAGCTCCAGTGTGCTCAGAAGACTGGTCCTGTAGGATCAGTATACTGATCAGGAAACTGCAAATCTCTCCAGGCACCCCTGACTTCCCTTCCCGTCTTCATCTGCATGCACCAAAAGAGGTCTCTGAGGACACGGCAGGAAAATGACCTCCTGTGATCCAGAAAGAGAAGTCTCACCAGGCAGCGTACCAGCCCTGGTGGCACCCTGACTCTTAACTTCCAGCCTGCACAACTATGGAAGATAACTTATTATTTAAAACATTCTGTTTGTGATGTTTTGTCAAAGAACTTTCCCAAAGGAAGATGGCTGCGCTAAGGCCAAGCCAAGTTTTATTGATCTATGATATGGACACAGGCTGTATTAATCCGTTGGGTTGTAGTAAGCAGGTACCTTAGATTTAAAATCTAAAAGGTTTTTAAACTTTTGTTTGATTTCATGAACATGTCTATAGATCTCTAGGTGAACTTTCAACACATCTATAGAGTATATATGCATCAAATCAGAGTAATAGTATTACCATCTTGTTATCATTTATGTTTTTGTTAGAATCATTTTTAGAAATATGAAATGGTTCGTGGAGTTGTACGTCATCCTTGCCCAGGGAACTGCCATCTCTGTGTCATTCCAATCGCAGTGCATGTGCTACTGAAGCATGTGCTATCATTTATTTTATTTTATTTATTTTTAGTGTATTTGATTGCTACAGGGTTTCATCACAGAGATCCTCCTGTCTTCAGCCTCCACCGTGCTGGGATTACAGGTGTGCACCACCATGCCTGGGCTATGGGCTACTCAGCTGTCCTGGGAGCAGAGCAGGCACAGTGTGTGGTGCCAAGGATTGAACTGCGGTCCCTGCACCCTTTGCCTAAGCAGGCGCTTTAGTCCACTGAGCTATTGTGCTGGCCCTGTCGTGCATTTTATACTTGGAGTCTAGATAAGCATCTCGTATCTAGGCGTTCATATAATGTGAAATAGGCAACCGTGGACTGTATCGCTGCACGGTGCTGCAGAACGCTGGCTAGATTCCTTCCACCTCGCTGCGTCCAGTACCAGCTGAGCAGCCCTCTGCAATCATCAGCCCACCTAACGCACTCCTGGGTCTCTGCTGCTCCCTCCTCTGCGCTCGGGACTTCCTCGCTGTAGGAGAACTCCATGCTCCAGATTCGGCTTTTGCCGTTTGGCTTATTTCACTTAACATACAGACCTGACATTCCATGTATTTCACAGCAAATGATAACACTTCATTCTTCTTTGTGGCTCACACCATATCCTATTGTGTATATGTCACACATTTTTCAAAAACTAGTGTTTCAGAGGTGTGTCAGTGTGAGGTAATTTATGAAGAACGAAATTTATTTCTTGTAGTAGTGGAGACTGGAAGTTCAAGAGCAAGACATCAGCCTTGTCTGCTCAGGGCCTGTTCCTTCTCTGTGCTGTTACTTGGCAAAGTGAACTTCTCTCTGTGTCTCTGTCTCTGTCTCTGGCTCTGTCTCTCTCTCTGTCTCTGCCTCTGCCTCTCTTTGTCTTTGTCTCTCTCTGTCTCTCTCTATCTCTCCCTGTCCCTGTCTCTGTCTCTGTCTTTCTCTCTGTCTCTGCCTCTGCCTCTGCCTCTCTTTGTCTTTGTCTCTCTCTGTCTCTTTCTATCTCTCTCTGTCTCTCTCTCTCTCTCTCTCTGTCTTTCTCCCTCTCACCCTGCCTCTCCCTCTCCCTCTCCCACTCTCTCTCTCTTTCTCTGACCCTAGGAAACCCAGAGTACTGCATTTACCTACATCTCAGGGCTTTCCTTAACCTTAATTTTGAGACAGTATGTTCCTAATTTGGCCAGAACAGACTCAAATATTCAGTCTTCTATGCTCAGCCTCCCAGAGTGATAGAATTCTGGCTGTGTGCTACCAAACTTCATTTCTTTAACCTCTTCTATGCAAGCATTAATCTTCATGATGGAAGGGCCGTCATTATGCTTTGATCACTTCTTAGAATCCTCATCTTATAACGCTACGACATTAAGAATTAATTTACAGGTGAATTTGGAGGGAGGACACCAGACATCAAACCATAGCACTGGTTAAGAATGAATGATTAGGAGAGTTCATGTGGTTAGATATGAAATAAATATTGCCAGTCAGCAAATGCTTATAGGGCCCAACTGGCCGGATCAGTCCTAGTTCTCTAAGAAGAAAATTTGAGAGGTGTTTCTGGGAGCGTGCCAACTTTGGTTGAAATTTTCAGTGTGCCTAGGATAAATAAGGAGAGAGAAATTCTCCTTAGGTCTCCTCTTTGTCTGCTAAAATGAATCACAGAAGTGAATAAGAAGATTGTTTCCATATTTGGGACTTTCGGGCTCTCTGCCAATTTATAACAAGTAGATATACTCAATCCTGAGCATGGAGAAGTATGAGGAGTCTTAAATCTCAGCCTTCCTTCAGATAAGATGGAAGGGACGTGGGAACAAGACTTTCTAAAGCTTCTCAGGTTATTAGAATTCCCGGGCAGGATTTCCTCCCACCACATCCTCTGTTGCCTGGGAATACCCTGGCCTTTCCACCTGTAGGCCTTGGCCTGTACCTCCTCTTGTGCCTCTAATGAAAAATTCCTTTCAGTCTCCAAATTTCCTTTCTGGTACTTTTGATACATATTGTTCACAGAATTCGATTTTTCTCTTCCCTATCTGAAAGACTCAGTTCAATGTGAAGAGAAAGCACGATTTCTTTGCTTTGCATAGAGAAATCATTATACACTCTTCCATCCCTGGCTTCTGACCTGGATCTACACATGCAGCACACCAGACGAAACAAGAAGTTATTTGACTTTAGATACTTCAGCTTAGCTCTCTCAGTCTTTCAACTCATTCATAAAGAACTCTTCCAATTCAGACATCCAGGAATCCAGCATAAATAAATCTTTGTGTATGAATGTTTAAATGAATAATTGGAAAACTTCCACCAAACATTTAGAATACTGTTCAATTAACATGATAGTAAAATGTACACATTTTGCAACACAAGAAACAAGAATATTCTTGGATTCTCTCAGCAGGGCGTGGTGACGGACTTCTGCAGGGAGATGTTGGTTCTCAGATTAAAGCAAGGGGGCCTGGGAGAGGAAAAGATTCTCCAGGACCTAACAGTGGGGTCAGAGGAACGGCGAGGAAGGGCTTTGCCTGGACAACTTGTCTTCACGTTGTTATGCGTCCTGTCTAGCTCACAGTAAAGAGTATTTACTGTCTATGACTATTTAATTACCCTTGTCTACTCCTGTCAACAAACTAAAAGTCAAGTCATTTCTGGTACAAACACAGTTAATGAGATTAGTGGGAAATTAGGAGCTCTGCAGAGCCGTTCACAGTCGCCATAATGAATTCTGCTGATTAAAAAGGCTTCACAGCTGCACTAGTGTTCGTTTGCTGCTCCCGGCTCCCGGAGTTTATCTTAGAAATCCTCCTTTGCCTTCTGGTGGTGCAGGAATCTGGGCATTCATCTCTGGTGGTGCTGAAGAAGACTTCACAAGCAGCAGTTGTCGATGTGGGACGCATCTCAGGGAACAGAGGGCTGCAGCCTTTCTTTCTAGGTGGCTCACCAAGGCTCTTCGCGTAGAATTAGCCCAGGTTTGTACCCTGGCTTCCCTGTCCAGTGGCCTTGTGAGGGCGGTGAGGTCTGTACAAGTCCTTCCCTCCACCAATGGTGTCTCTGCCTAACAGTTCCCCAGCATCTTGGACAAAGAGTCGCGGGCCCTCTCTTCCTGGCCCAGTTCATGATTCCCTCTGTTTCCTCTTCTAATTGTGTCCTCTAAGCACATGTCCCCCAAGGCTTCTTTCTCTGGCATCATTAGTCTGTGTTTTTTTTTTTTTTTCTTTTTTTTTTTTCTGGCTTCTTCCTTTCCAAAAAACGTACAAGATTTCATCCTGAACAAATCTACAAAATTGCCTTTTCTTGATAATCGAGTAGCTTTGGAGGAAACTACACACTCTTTCATTGTACTATACAAGGCAGAATAGAGGCAGCCTGTGATAACAAAAGGCATAGACCTCTGTGTAGCTACACACAAAGTTGACCAGCCGTTGGGAAAATGCTCCAGGACCAGTGTGCTTTGGGACACTGCAGCTATGCCCATGCGTCTCTGCACTGTCACCAACCACCACTGCCATCACTGTGCAGAGGACAGCAGGAGCATGGGTACTGGCAATGAAATACTTTCACCCTCAGTCCACTCCTAGCGGGCTTCTTTTCATACCGCATTGACTGCACTGACCAGTGCAAATCACATGTTCTTGCCAAGGAGAAAGAGAGAGAGAGAGAGAGAGAGAGAGACAGAGACAGAGACAGAGACAGACAGAGAGAGACAGAGAAACAGAGAGAAGAGGAAGAGGAGGAAGAGAAAGAAAAGGGGAGAGGAGGGGAGGAGAGGAAAGGAAAGGTGAGGAAAGGAAAGGAGAGCAGAGGAGAGGGAAGGGGAGGGGAGGGAAGAAAAACAGAGGGGAGGGGAGGGGAGGGGAGGCAGAAACTGGGCACCTGTCAGGATCCAGTGTTTTCGCTGTTACCAACTTGAGTTTGAAGGTTGTCTGGAATCAGACTTCCTCTTGGAGGAACCTCAGGTTTTCTCTTAAGACCTTAAACCCACTGGCTGAGGACCACCCACAGTGCACAGAGTCATCTGCTTTACTGAGACAGTTGTTTTAAAACACACACACACTTCACAGCAACATCTAGACTAGTATTTAACCAAACAACTGAGCACAGTAACCTAGACAAGTTGACACATAAAATTTGCCATGACATACACATTTTTAACATAATGCTAGCTTCGAGCAAGTATCTAGTAAATGTCAAAAATGGGTTCTTGTCTTTTTCCCAAGAATTTATAAGTATCTTTCATTATACACAGACACTGATTTTGAACACTCAATCCTCAGATGAAAATACTATGGAGTTATACTTCACTATGAAAATCTTGTGCCTTTTATGGCTATCTGATAGTCCATGTACTTCACCACAGTCAGAGGGTGACTGAGAGGTACACTTCATAAAACGTTCATGAAATGCACATTACGAAGCAGAGTGTGGTGGCACATGCCTGTAACCTCAACACTGCCAGCACTCAAGAGGCTGAGTCGGGAGGATTGTGGTGAGTTTCAGGTGAGCCTGAACTGTGTAGCTATACTATCTTAAAAAAAAAGAAAAAGGCAAGAGCAGCTGGGAAGATAGCTCAGCAGTCTACAGCACCTGCTTAGGCAAACTTAGGCAGGGTAGGGACCGTGGGATCCCCAGCACCACGTGCCACACTAGCCTAACAGTAAGGGTGGTCTGAGCCAGCCAAAAAAAGAAAACAAGGCACACCACATGCTTAGAGCTCTTCAAGGCGCTAAGAAAGCAGATAAGAAGGCAGAGTCCACGACCGCCAATGATCCCAAAGTCCTAGAAATGGGGTGAGAGGTGTCTCATAACGGCATACATGCACAGCAGCATGCACACGCTGTGGAGGGCGAGAGAGAGTTCCTAAAATGTGAATTTCATACTGGTGGGCAATATTTCAAGAGCAAACTAAGCACACCCACTGCACTGGCAACAGTGGGCAAAGGTGAGAAGAATTCTGGTGTAGTGTGGAATGCCAAGACCCTGGTGAACCCATAGAGCAGTGACTAAAATGCCATCTTTGAAAATCCTATGGGGGCTCCCCGCCTGATTTCTACCAATCCCGATCCCCTCAGGCCCATGCTCCATATGAGTAAGGACCCTTGGCCAGCCTCCCCCCTTTCCTTTTTTTTTTTCAACCCCTGCTGCCCAAGCTCCAGTACTGAGGCCAGCACACATCTTGTCTAGCAACCCATCTGGTCCACGAGCATCCCAAGTAAGGGAACAACTACAGAAAGGTAGAGAGGAAAGCAGAACAGAAATAATCTCTGAATTAGAGAGAGAAAGGATAACTATAATGAGAGACTTCAATACTACTAAAGAAGACATTGATAAAAAATTAGAGGAGAATAGAAAAACGATGGAGTCCCTAATGGAACAACATAGGAAAGAAATAGATAATATGAAACAGTTTCAAAAAGATATACAAGAAAATAAAATTTCGATCACAAGTTGGCAGAACTGTAAGAACAAAAGTGAAGATAGAGTCTCAGATCTCGAAGACACAGTTGTGGTCAGTGAAAGAGTGAGAAAAGATCTTTTATAAACAACCAGAATGCAGGAAAAAAATACTTCAACATCTGCAAGATGATGCAAAAGTGAACAAGGTGAGATGAATAGGAACCAGTGAGAAAGAAGGAGTCAATATAAATGACATAAAAAAATATGGCCAGAAGTAGTAGAAAACTACAGACCAATTTCTGTCATGAACATAGATGCAAAAATTCTCAATAAAATCCTACTCACTAGAATACAACAAATCATCACGAAGATTATACACCACGACGAGGTAGGATTCATTCCAGGAATGCAAGGATGGTTCAATACACGAAAATCTATCAATGCAATACACTATATCAATAGAGCCACGACCAAAAATCACATGATCATCTCAATTGATGCCGAAAAGGCCTTTGACAAAGTTCAACACTCATTCATGTTCAAAGTCCTACAGAAAATTGAAATAGAGGGCCTCTGCCTCAACCTGATAAAAGCCATCTACAACAATCCAACAGCTAGCATAATTCTAAATGGGGAAAAACTGGTCTTTTACTCTCAAATCTGGTACAAGACAAGGATGCCCCCTATCACCACTTCTATTCAATATAGTTCTGGAGTCATTAGCTACAGCCATTAGACAAGAAAGAGAAATAAAAGGAATAAGAATAGGCAAAGAAGAAGTAAAACTTTCACTATTTGCAGATGACATGATAATCTACTTAGAAGACCCAAAGAACTCCACCAAAAAGCTACTGGAATTAATACACAAATTCAGTAGCATAGCAGGTTACAAAGTCAACATACAAAAGTCAATAGCATTCCTCTACACACATAACAAACACAATGAGAGAGAAATTAGAGAAACAGTACCTTTTATGATAACACTGAAGAAAATGAAATACTTAGGAATTAACCTAACTAAGGAAGTAAAAGATCTTTTCAATGAAAACTATAGCAATCTGAAAAAAGAGATCTTAGAAGATCTCAGAAAATGGAAAGATATTCCCTGCTCCTGGATAGGAAGAACCAACATTGTGAAGATGGCCATACTCCCTAAATTGTTGTACAGATTTAACGCAATTCCTATCCAAATACCACCGACATAACTCACAGAACTGGAGAACTCATTCCTAAAATTTATTTGGAACCAAAATGACCCAGAATTTCAAAGACAATTCTGGGCAGCAAAGATATGGCAGGAGGCATTACAATTCCTGACCTAAAGTTATACTACAAAGTTATAGTAATAAAATCAGCATGGTATTGGCAAAAGAATAGACCCGAGGATCAATGGAATAGATTAGAAGATGCAGAAGCAAATACAAACACACTCAGCCACCTTTTTTTTTTTTTTAGCCACCTTATTTTTGACAAAGGGGCCAAACATGTGTACTGGAAGAAAGATAGCCTCTTTAACAAATGGTGCTGGGAAAACTGGCTCTCTACATGCCGAAAACTAAAACTTGACTCTAGTCTATCACCATGCACTAATCTAAAGTCGAAATGGATTAAAGATCTAAATATTGAAAGAGAAACATTAAATCTCCTGGAAGAGAAAGTGGGAGGAAATCTTGAAGACATCAGCATAGGCAAAAAGTTCATGGGCAGAAATCAAATTGCAACTTTAACACTTGAAAGCACCAACAAATGGGACCTCCTCCGGCTAAGAAGTTTCTGCATGTCAAAAGAAGTCACCAACGGAGTGAAAAGACAACCCACAAATTTCAAAAAGATTTTAACTAATAAGTATTCAGACAAATGTCTTCCATCTAGAATCTACAAAGAACTAAAAACCATTAGGGTTCCAAAATTCAAAGACCCAATCCAGAAATGGACATCTGAGATGAACACCCACTTCTCAGAGAAAGAAATGCAGCAAGCCTACAAATACATGAAGAAATGCTCCACATCACTAGCCATTTGTGAAATGCAAATCAAAACAACACTTAGATACCATCTCACCCCAGAAAGAATGGCTATCATAAAGAAATCAACCAGAAACAAATGCTGGAGAGGCTGTGGGGAAAAAGGAGCCCTTCTCCACTGCTGGTGGAAATGCAGATTGGTGCAACCATTATGGAAAGCAGTGTTGAGGATCCTTGCAAAACTAGAATTGGAGGTTCTATTCAATCCAGCTATCCCCCTACTGGGAATTTTCCCAGAAGAACTGAAAACATCATACCATAGCGATATCTGTGCACCTATGTTTCTAGCAGCCCAATTTGTAATAGCCAAATCTTGGAAACAACCAAAATGCCCATCATTTGAAGAATGGTTAAAAGAATGTGGTATTTTTATACAATGAAATATTACTCAGCTTTATAGAATGATAAGTTTGAAGACTTCATATATAAATGGATGTATATTGAACATATACTCATTAGTGAAATAAACCAGACCTACATGTGTAAATATCATATAGTCTCCCTAATATAAGAACTTTAAAGAAGAAAACAAGAGCTTAAGAGCATAACACAGCTGAATGTGTTATGGATTAAACAACGAAGTGACTGGAAGCAGATAAAAGAGAAAACATATCAGGAGCAAAACTATGCACTTATGTACACAGGATGAATCAGATATTGGTCTTCAGAACCTTTGAAAGGTTCATCATATTGACCATAGCACCGTGCAACACTAAAGCTATGCTTGGAATGCAAGTCACTCTTGTCTTTTTGATGTGTACTGCTCCCAGTGTAAACTCAGTTACTGTTATTCTCTCTCTCAAGAGTATTAGTTGAAAGTAAGAGACTTGGACAAATACCATAGACTTGACAAGCTACAATTCTGTATTTCCTTGAATTTCCAAGTATCTGTGTAAAAATTGTGTAACTACTTATATTACATTGTATGGAATATTATTAGAATATCAATGATGGTCAGAAAATATCAATTCCAAGCTAAGTCAAAGATGTTTGATATTCAGAAAGCCAGTGATGATATACTCAATTACCTGTGTTATAGAGTAATAGTACCACGAAGCTTTTCTGCTGGAGGGTTGAGAATGTAAGTTAACAGACCGACAATTGGAGAAAAAGAAGGGCTATAAGGATAGCCAATATTTTGGACCTAGCCCTTCAAGGTCAATAAAGACCCAGGATATAAGAGAACCTGTGCTGTAATATCCTATAACTCAGAGGTGTCTCAAATTTTCTGGTCAAGGAGATTATGGAACCTCAGAGGAAAGGGATAAATGAATTATAGTGTGTCTAAAGAGAGTCACTCAGAGAAAAACATTCTCTCAGGCTTTCACAGAAAGAAAACTGGCCAAGTAATGGCTGTGACTTGTCCCGAAGGCTGACACTAGCAACAGTTCTACAAAGTACTGTATATGTTCCCAAAGTTAATCCTGAGGGGATTTGACCTTGGAAGATACAAAAAAAAAAAAAAAAAAAGAAGAACGTTTTGTTATACAGGTCTTGCTTTGACTTACCCTTGATCACTCAGTTAAAAAAAAAAAAGCTTAATTACAATGCATGAAATGCAGAGCTAGATTGATGAGATGAACTGTAGGAGGCTTGAATCAATAGCTTCCAATATTTCAAGCTTAACTGGTGGCCCACTGCAATTGTGGAACGTTGTACTGTGTATATATCTGTTTCCTCTTAGTTGAAAGAGAAGAATTTTCTTTTTGCTTTTTTTTTTTCTTAGCAACATCAATAGGAAGGTGGGTCATGCCCACACAGTGTGCTCTGTAGAGCTATTGTGAGGACAACATACAATGTGTCAACGGTTAAAAAAAAGGAAGGTGAAAGAAAGAAAAAGTAATGTTTATTGAAAGTGATAATGTTTAATTGTTTGATCAATCTTATATACCTATATCTATTAATCTAAACTTATCTGATGATGAAAATATGTAATACAACCATTGTTAAATTTAAATTTAAAAAAAAATTGAAAAACACAAAAGAAACTTAAAGGGAAGCAAGAAAATTAGATTGGAGAATTCTTGGAACCCAAAATGAGAATGGCTATATAATACTTTGTATATTTGGGACTAGCTCCTTTATCAGCAAGAACCTTAGAATTCATATATGCTCACCATAGCTGTATTTACTCTTTTTGAAATTAATAGATAAATCTAGTGTAATTAGTTTGAGAAGTTATGGGATGAAACATGCCAGAGGAAGCAAATTATGTATGTTCAATCAGTTAGCTGCACCCACCTTCTAATCATTACTACTGAAAATATGCAAAACTTTGCAATAAAAATGGAAAGCATTCATTTTTCTTATAGCTTATAGAGAACTCCATGAGATTTAAAGTAGCACAGCATTGCCACACAGAATAAACCCAGTCTCTCAACAATCAAGTTGTATTTCTTCTTTGCCTACCAGTATTAAGAGCACTAACCGCTGATAGACAAATACCTGGATCAAACCAGATACTCTGTAAGTTTTCATTTTCTTCCATTTATCCAAAACTAGGTGAACAGCCGGGCGTGGTGGCGCACACCTGTAATCCCAGCATTCGGAGGCTGAGGCAGAAGGATCGGTGAGAGTTCGAGACCAGTCTGGGCTACAAAGTGAGCTCAAGGCCAGCCTGAAATGCATAGTGAGACTCTGTCTCAAAACAGACAAAAAAAAAAAAAAAATTAGGTGAACATAAGTGAACGTATTTGTAAAAATATTTGTATTTTCCGTACATGTGCTCTGCTTTCATATAACCCTCACAGTACAAGTCAAGATTATTCTACATAATATTAAATTATCTGTAACAATTAAGTTATAATAAAAATAAAGTCTCATAATGTGAAAAAAAAAAAAAAGAAAAGAAAATCCTATGGGGCCATTTCACCTATCCACCTCAGAGCTAGTTCAGCTCTGTCTGGAGGGTTTTTGAACATCTCAGAATTACCTCTGAGTCTTCCTGCCTACCATATACATTCAGAGGGCCACACGGGCTTGGGACTTCCTGGAGGACTTTCAGTTCATGCCCTTTGTTATCAGGGCACACCCACAGGTGCCTCTAGGCTCAGGTTTGGTGAAACCTTCCCTCAACCTCTTCTATTCTCAAACAGGTATTTTCCTCTCTGAGCTGCCACATAACCCAGAGATACTTCCGGGGTGGTATGCAGTAGTCCATGTCTTGAGTTGTAGACTAAGAGGTCCTAGAGGCAAAGGGTCATATTTACTGCCCTGTTGCCTCAGACAGCAGGAGCCAGCCCTGTGACGAGCACTTGCCTGAAGCTAGGAATTAATAAATTGTAAATACCAGGAGCAAAATAAATACATAGCTGTTGCTGCGGAGCAAATGCACTGACAGTTAAGTTAAATATCTGTCACTATTTTAAAATTAGTACTTTCTATGATGTCACCCTTATCACTGGTAATAATGCAGAACAAGACAAATGGCTCTGACTATTTTTTTTTGAGTTTCTGAAATGAATTGGATGTTCTCTATTATGTAAATCCAGGATGTAGATTCACAAACAGATCATTGCCTTTTGGATTACTGAAAAGAAGAATGAAAATGAACCTTAGCTGCAGTTCGAAGGCACTTGAAATCTGATGTCTCAAAGAGGCACCGCTATAACATGAACTGGGAAAGACTAAGAAAACACTTTCTTTTCTTCATTTCTGGAGCAAAATTTTGCATTTAAAACTTTATCTTCCTTTATTTATTGAGTAGCTTTGCTACAGCTTTGTGATGTAATTGCTCTTTAAGCTAATTGTAGTGAGTTTGGATTATTACAAATAAGAGAAATTTTTGGTATATTGATCCCTTTAACTTTTTTTTTTTTACTTTTTTTCCTTTGCATGAATTTTTGCACATTTCTTAGTCATTTTCCAGGTGTAGATTATTGTTTTTTCTTTTCTCCAGCATTTGTCACTTTTTCTTCTGAATTATACTTACACTGAGTATATAGAAAGCTCAGAAACTAGAAACACAAGATAATTAATTTGTAAATAATGAACACATGCAACATAGATCAAAAGATGAACAATGATGTCACTAGGCCAATAAATCCCCTAATACTGCTTCGAGCTCATTTCTACCTGACCTGGTGTCAACAGAGGCAAGTTTTGCCTGCTTCTGTGAGTGGTACTGATCGATCATACAGGATTTACTTTGTTTGATCTAGGTTCCCTAAACTAACATTATGTTGTGATTTAAACCTGTGATGCACATATGTGTACATCATATGTATGCTTCATTAATATATAATTTCCTTATGATCAATAATAAATATGCAGTGGCTTTCATATCCATGGTTTCTACATCCATGGATTCAAACAATTGCAGATTGAAATTTTGAAAAGGAATTCAAATATCTGCCCCAGATTTTTTATCTATTATTCTTTAAAGAATACAGTACGGCAACTCTTTACCTGACATTTAGATTGTATTGGATATAGTGAGTAATCTAGAGGTAGTGTAAGTATGCAGGAGGTGGTGTATGTTTGATGCAAATACTACCTTGTTTTACGTAAGAGACTTGAGCAGCCTTGGAGTTTAGATTGTAGGGGATCTTTGGAATCAATCCCCCACAAATGCCAGAACACAAATATACTGGGATTCATATTTTTCAATTCTATCATTGATGGAAATTTCCATTCTTTTTTTTTTTTTTTTCTTTTTTTTTTGGTGGGACTGAGGTTCAAACTCACGACCTTGCACTTGCCAGGCAGGCACTTGTGCCACGGAGCTATCTCCCCAGCCCCCGAAATTTCCATTCTTAATATAAGAAAAAAATGTTACCAAGATTAAGTTTTGACTTTTGTTACTGATGGACTTCCCTTGGCTATATGTCCAGAAGTGGGGGTGCCGGTTCAGTACGTGTCTGTGTAGACACTGCCAGTCTTGCAGAGTGAAGTGAGACTTGCGATTATTTTGTGTCCTTCCCAATAATTGTTACAGTTCAACGTTCATGCTTCTGGTCTGGTGTTAGGTAGTGATATCTCCTTTGGTCTGAATTCTCAGGTGGCTGAAAAATTATTCATTAGTAACTTTTAAGTGCTTACTGCCTTTTCTTTGAAGCACCTTCAGGTTCTTTAAAAAAAAAAAAAAAAAAAAAAAAAAAAAAAAAAAAAAACCACATTTCTTCCATGCCCTTTGTCACTTATTTGTCGGTTTGAAAGCCCATCCACTATATTTTTGAGGCAGGCTTTTGTCAAACATACATCTTGCAAACACCACACATCCTGCAACTTTTTTTAGTTCTCTTAACAATGTTTATTGATGCAAACAATATTTAAAACATTAATGCTCTCTATATTTTAGTCTGCTTGTACAAATTAGTGACTTTTGAAATGCTATGTAAGAACTCCTTCCATAGCCAGAGATCACTAAGGGACTCTTTCATGCTATCTTATAAGAGCTGTGTTGTTTTATCTTTTACAATTAGTGTATAGATTTAAAATCACTTGGAATGAATTTTTTTTGTAAGTGCCAAGTAAGCATCAAGGTTTTTAATTCAACAGACTGTTGTTTTGCAACTTAGCCTCACTGGCTCAAGTATAAAGGTTTCATTTCAGACTCTATTCTGTTAGCTCGGTTATTCTTGCAATCATATGTACTCTCTAAATTATCTTAGAAATATAATAATTTTTATACTGATACTGTAAGTCCTTGAAATTTAATTTGCTTTCCAGACTTGTTTTGGTATAAATCATGGCTCTTTGAATTATAACAGAAGTTTTTTAAAAATATATATCCGCTTTATATTGATTTTCATTACTTTCACTCTATAAACTAACTTGAGGGTACTGTCTACCTTTAGGACATTGACTTTATTATCCTGGAGCATGCTATATATTTACATTTCTATTTAGATATATTTATTATATTTATTTAGACATTTATCAAAATGTTTTGAAGTTTCTAATAGATTTGGCATATATTTAATAACATTTTTCCTGAAAATTGTCAAATTGATAATTATGTTTAAAAATTAAATTTAATTATTTTGAATGAGAAATGCAGATGCCGTAGATGGTTTTGACATAGTTGAATGGGTGCTGTTTCTTTGGGCAAGTTTTAGGTTCATAGAAAATTAGGAAGCCGGTGTACAGGTCCCAGGTGCTGCCACACCCAGTTTTCCTTAGTGTCTTACTCTTCTCTCCTTGCTGGGACAAATACCGGACACCCAAAATGAAGGAAGGAAAGGTTTACTTAGCTCACAGTTACTGGAGATTTCAGTTCATATTCAGCTGGCTCCAAGGTTGAGTGGCACATGGTAGAGAGCAGCAATTCATGGCAGCAGAACAGCAACAATCGCGACAGAGACAACGGAACAACCAGAGTAGCAGAGAGCAACAGCTCTAGTCTCTCTGTCTCTCTTTATATTACATTCAGGCTCTCCACCTCAGCCTATCCACCTTAGGCTACACCCATAACCCCAGAAGTACTTAAAACACGTAATCCGAAGGATCACGGATCAAGTCTCAAACTCTAGATCAGTACTAAATCACATAACCCCAGTGACTCATGAGTCACATCTCAATCTATAGAAGTCCCATGACTGCATGAGGCTTTAGGGGGACAACTAGATGTAAACTATAACACTTAGTAATGCCGTACATCTGTGTGGTGCATTGGCTATAACTGAATAAGTTATTATGAAAGTTTGTCTTATGTTAAACTTTCGTTGCTTTTTTACCAAAGAATTTTTCTGTCCCAGACTCCTGTCGCAAGCACCACAGCACCACTGGTCATGCTGTCTTCACGCTCCACTTGGGTGTGGCAATTTCTCAGTCATCTTCATGGTGAAGACTGATGGTTTTGAGAAGTGCTGGAAGCATTTAAGGAAAGCCCTTACTTGAGATTCGCCAGGTACAAAGGCTGATTACACACAATGAGACTCCTGTTATGGGCTTTGGGGAAACGGACCTCAGAGGCAAAGCGCCATTTCCATGGACTCTGGAGACAAGCATTCCTAACAAAATCTGAAAGTGTGAGTGCTAACTGAGCTGAGATGCTGGTTTATCAGGCTTCTGCACTAAAAAACTACTCTGTCTCCTGTGGTTTCCATACTGCATTCCTGGAAAGGCAATCAGTGCGAGGTAACCATGCATACTGCCACCCTTTGAGGCGAGACTATGAGCATAATTAACTGCATTTTTTGCATGGAAGATGTTTCTCTTTTCCCTGATTTGTTTATATGATGCTGTATGCCTAAATGTTCCCCCAAAGCCTCAAGCAGCCATGGTAGTCAGGCTTTTATAGAGGTGACTAAATGTAGAGTTTGTGGCCAATTTAAAGATTATCCCTATGCTGGGATTAAGGGTGCTGGGATTAGGGCTGGGTGATTGCTGGGTCAATACACGGATTGTACTGACACCACCTTAATCCCAGTAAACTCAGTACCACAAAAAGAAAGTGGGGGCAGAGCGAGACTTGTGTCCTCTTTTGCTCTTGTTGCTTTTGCTGTCTTCTACTACCATGAACTGTCGCCCTACTGCCATGTGGCGCCCTCCCTTGGAGCCAGCTAATTATTGACTGAAACCTCTATGCACCGTGAGCTAAATAAATCTTAACTTTGAGCACTGCATATTGTCTTTCAGCAACGAGAGAAAAGTAACTAACATAGTTTCTTCATTCCATCTTTTATTTCTATTTATATAGACTCAAGGATCTTTATTTTGGAATTTGAGTTACATGCCTATATTACTTACCTCATTTTGTTCCGAAAATTGTCCTAGCTTCGATTATTGGCAACTCAGTTGGTTCCTGTGCCTCTTAGACAAATCCCATAAATATGAGCAGGGTTTTTTTCTTTCGTTTGTTTGTTTTGGATTTTCTTGTTTTTGACATGGCACTTCCTTAATTTCTGGTCATTCAAGATGCTCTGGCTTCATCTTGTGTATTTCATGTCTTGAAAATATGTGTATGTACTAGTTTTTGTACATAAGCAAGTCTCAAAACATGCTGTCTGTAGTGTGTGTGTGTGTGTGTGTGTGTGTGTGTGTGTGTGTGTGTCCATTATCGGATGGCTCAATCTAGTATTCTCACATTGTTTATTTGTAAATGCCCAAGTGAAAAATTTGGCTCCCATAATGTGCTATTCATTTCCTAATTGTCTGGTTCAGTTCAGCAGCATAAGTCTGCATGTATTTTAGGGAAACAGGCTCCACCATCCCAGGATCCTATTCTGGGCGGTTCCATTTGCCTTTGGTCTCAGCTACTTTGCTGCTAGCCCAGGTCATTGACGTCAGCACTGCCCCCTTCTGTGGGCGGCTTCATACACTCCTAACACAGCTGAAGCTATGACAGCCTGCGTTCCTTTCTGTGATACCTCAGCTTCTATGTTTTTTTAAAACTTAATCTCCTATCTAGAAAATATACGCGCAGCTCCTTGCCACCATTTTTTGCCCTTAACATGATCCTTGAAGTTTGCACAAATTTGATTGGTTTTCAATGTGAAAATAAAACTTAAAATACCATTTTCGGAGTTATTTCTCAGTAGAAGTTGTCACTAATCTTAATGTAACAGAAATGTATAGGATGACCTGTATTGAAAAATTTTTTGTTTGATGAATTTCAAAGCATGGAATCACACAAAATAGACATCGCATTCTGCACTAAGAGAGCACACTTCTCTCTGATCCTGTTGTCATTCTTGGTGTGCTGCAATGACTGCGTAGATTCTGTTTCCCTCCTATCAGATCCAGGGAGGGGACATTTTCTAGGATTTGACATTTTCCACAACGAAAAATTACTATGGTGCCGGGCATGGTGGCGCACGCTTGTAATCCCAGCACTTGGGAAGCTGAGGCAGGAGGATTGGTGCGAGTTCGAGACCAGCCTGGGCTACAAAAGTGAGCTCAAGGCCAGCCTCAACTGCATAGCGAGACCCTGTCTCAAAAAGACAAAAAAAACAAACAAACAAACAAAAAAATAAATTACTATGGTTTTTTCCATAGTAAACTCAGTAGTTGAATTGCCTTTCTGGCAAACTCAAGGTACCGAGTTCATTCCCTGGTAGTGAAAAAAAAAAAAAACTATGTTTTCTAAAGGAATACTACTGCTAAAATCAAAATATTATACACAGAATCATATATTTTGTTTCCCAAGACTGTTAATACACTAGATGACTGTAATAATAATAATCAAAGTGAGAAGCTTTGCATCGAAGTTTAAGGATAAGGTGGTGCCTGTAACCTGAGAATGCCCTCAGCGTAAGCACTGCAGACCCAAGAGCTGCAAGAGGTGTTCCAGGGGAAGCTGGGAAATGGCTTTAAACACTGCCGTTGCACCATCAAATTCTATGGGCTTTGACAAATACAGGCCAAATACTGTCATGAGTGTAGCATACAGTATTACACACAATGATTTTGGCACCTACCAATCCTTTTGGGTTCTACCCTTTAGCCATGTCCCGTTCTTCCAAATCCTCTGAAATATGCTGATATTTTTACTGTCTCCAGAGTTATGACCATTTTAGAAAGTCATATAATTAGAATCACACAACATATATTTTCACTCTGACTTACCTCTTCTAGTGAGATGTACTTAAATCTTTACATTACATTTTTATTGCTGAATAGCATTTCATTGTATATATATATATATATATATATATATATATATATATATATATATATAGTATGCCAGCTTATCTACCGGAAAACAACTAGTGACTCCTACTTCTCTGTGATTACTGATAACATTGCTATAAGCATTCACATGTAAGATTTGGTGGGAGCATAGATTTTCAAATAAATGGGGCATATATCTAGGAATCGAATTACTGAGTAATATGGTAGAACTGCATCTAGCTTTGCATGAACCTGAACATTATCTTGTGAAATGTCTATGCTGTTTTGCATTCTCAGAAGCAATCATACTTTGCATCCTTACCAGCACTTAGTATTATCAGATATGGGAATTTTAAAAATTTTTATTGGTGATTAGTGGATTACATTGCTGCATAGCTTTGAAATTCCCAATGACAAATTATTTTAAGAATTCATTTTATGCTTATTTGTAAATTTGAACATAAATGGTAGGCTTCTAAACATTTCTGTAGAATATTTAGTAAAATTGGCTTTATGCATCACTGTTTAACCCAATTTCATGAAAAAAAGCTTTCAATGTTCCATGATTGTGTATGTAACAACTTTGTTACTATAAAATATGAATTTGGCCAATTTTTAGATATATTAGCTTGCTTTTTCTTCTCTGGGAATGTCATTATCAGGTTCTAACATCACATTTGTACTGGTATGATAAAATGAAATGAAAAGGATGTATTTTATTGTCATAAAGTTTTTATAGGGTTAAGTTATTTTTTCTTAAACATTTAAAAGAATTCATCCATCTAGTTACATAATTTTTATCTAGGAGAGATTGTTATTGTTAACATCAATGGGTAATTGATTTAGGTTTATTCATGGTTTTTTGTTTTGTTTTGCTTTGTTTTGTTTTCTTGTTGTATCAGTTTCAGAAAGCTGTAAAGAATTTTTTACATGCATTAATCACAATTGTTTTCAAACCTACTGGCAAACACACTGATCATGGCCTCTGCTCATAATAATATACATTATAAACTCATAGAAGCAGCTTTATATCTTTCTATTTATAAAATTGATTTTTAACTTATTTCCAACATGGTCAGAACATAAATCTAAATTATTTAACCTTTGAAATTGTTTGACACTTGGGGCCCGGCGGGAAGGTTCAGTGGTCTAAAGCCCCTGCTTGGGAAAGCTTGGGCGGCTTCAGGGACCGCAGTTCAATCCCCGGCACCACATGCTGTGCCAGCCCTGCCCTCGGGGTGGGCTGAGCCAGCCATAAAAATGAGTGAATAAACAAACAAAGGTTCTGAAACAAGAAAAAAAATAATAAATTAAATAAATAAAATATTCTTAAAAAAAAAAAAAAAAGAAATTGTTTGACACTAGCTTGTTGCTCACTTTAATATATGTTACATCAAATACATATTTGAAAGGATTGTAATCCTTGAACTTGTGGGGTTCAATGTCCATTGAGTAAGTTTATAGGTTGCCATAACCTAGTAAGTTTCCAGGTGTGGTGGTACGTGCCTGTAATCCCATCATTGGGAGGCTGAGGCAGGAGGATCGGTGTGAGTCTGAGACAATCTGGGCTACAAAAGTGAGCTCAAGGCCAGCCTGAATTGCATAGCGAGACCATGTCTCAAAAAGACAAAAAAACAAAAAACAACAGCAACAACAAAAACAAGGTCAACTATCCTTAAATTGGACTGCTTTCTTTGTGATACCTTTGTAACACTGTTTTCTTTGTACCACCTGTTTGAGTTTTTTTTTCTCCTTGGATCTTATTTTTAAAATTTACTTCTTCCAGAGGTTCTTAAGTAATATCTAGCTCTTTATTAAATTTTTTCTCTCTTAATTACCAGAAAATCTCAATTTTATGTCTCCAGGATGACACGTATTTTGCTGTTTAGTTTCTCTCGGGTCCTGGATTTGCTGGGCGCGATCTTTCCTTTCTGTTCTCTTGGCTTTATCAGCGCATGAATAAGTAACTGCTGTGGACTCGGATCCAGATCCCCCACCAGGAGTCAGCACAGGATTGGAGAACAAAGAGCATGAGAACAAACAACAAGTTCTCTTATGTCCTCAGTCCTCAGGCTTTCCCAGAAAGCAAATTGGTCAAGCAATGGCCATGACTCATCCAGACACTGGCACTGACAACAGCTCTAAAAAGCACTGTACGTGGTTTCAAACTAAATCCTGAGGGGATTTGACTGACCTTGGGAGATACAACCGTTCCATGTTTTGCTATACGGGTCTTACTTTAACTTCTCCTTAACCACCCAGCAGAAAAGTTTAACCATGAGGCATAAAATATAAAGCTAGACTCATATGCTGAGCTGTAAAAGGCTTAAATCAATAGCTTCCATCATTGCCAGTTTTGCCAATAACCCACTGCAATTATGGAACATTGGATTATGTGTACAACTACTTCCTCTTAGTTCAATGAGAAGAAATTTTTTGTACCAATAATGATTAGAAAAATTCTTACATCTATACCCCGAGTTCTGTATAACTACTAGGAGGACAACAATATGCATTATATCAAACACTGGAAACATACTACTAACGTGTTTTGAAACTTTCACACTGTTATTTCTTATTAAATGCAATATAAATTTACATAACATAAAAGAAAGTGACAAACAGCTGTGTAGCATAGATCTGGGTTGACCAGTTGGTACTGGGGAACAAGAGGCCAGGCAGAGCCTCTGCATTTGTGGATCCCCCTCACTCTGGGGGAAAATGGAAGCTGGAACTACTTGACAAGCAGCTAGGGAGGCAAGGATTAGATCAGCCATCAAAGAATTCCTGCGAAAGGGTCAGGAACAGCCCGATTTATTTATTTTTATTTTTATTTTTATTTATTTTTCCATGTTTCAGAACCTTTATTTGTTTATTCACTCATTTTTATGGCCGGCTCAGCCCGCCCGGAGGGCAGGGCTGGCGCAGCATGTGGTGCCGGGAATCGAACCGCGGTCCCTGAAGCTGCCCAAGCTTTCCGAAGCAGGCTTTAGACCACTGAGCCATTCCGCCGGGCCCAAACAGCCCGATTTAGCTAGCTGCTTTGTAGTCCCTTCTCCAAGAGGGTTTCCCTCTGGGTCTTAAGGGTCTCAGCGGAAGCCTGATCTGATGGATTCTGTCATGAACATAGGTGCGCAGCCTCGGCCAGACACACCGTATGAAAGCCAATTTAGGGAGGCGCCTCCACAGAGCCTGCGTGGCTTGTAAGCAAGCACAAGCGCACGTGGGGCTGGGGGAAAGCAGCGTGGACGGGTCCACACTGGCAGTGAGCGCTTGGGACGGCCCAGCTGTTCACAGCTGCGCTGTTACCTAGGCTGGGGCAGCGGTGTCTCTCCAGTTGTGTTATTTCAGCAGTCAAGGAGCTCCCTCTCCAGCCCCGAGGGAGCGCCAGTCACCACCAACCCGTGCGTTCCTTGGAGCCATGCTTGGGTTGAAGTTCTTGGGCACATGCGCTGGAATATTTACATGTCTTCAGTCCTTCATTAGAAAACACGATGTCCTGAGACACCCCATGCACTTCCCTCACTGTGAGGGAACCGGTCCTAGCCTTCTTGGTGATTGTTAGTTACAAAGTTGTTGTTATTATTTATCCATCTATTCGCTGTTCTCAGCAGAAGCTTTGTGACTGCTGCAAGCTAGCTCTTCAGTTACTACAACTTAAGCTGTTTTCTTTCTGGTTGTTTCTAGCTTCTGAAATTGAACCTAAACTCATTCAATTCCCATATCACCTGTTTTCATAAATAAATACTTATTAGATTGTCTCCTTGTAAATAGCACCTAAATTTACTGTTAGGTTTTGACTTAGTGCGTTAAAGTTCCTTTCAAAATATTTTATGATTTTCATCGTGATATTTTTGTTAACTCAAAACTTATTACTAAAACTAATTCAAAGAAGCTTCTAGAGAAGACACATTTTGCATGTTTGTGTGTTCATCTTTACTGATTTTGAAGGTAATTTGTTTCTGTCAGAGAACATGCTGTCCAAGTCCAAGGGTGATCCAGGCACTGGCACTGCTATGATCTACTCAGAGGTTTTAGAAAGGTATATTCTTGCCCGGTCTGGTTGCACATGCCTGTAATCCCAGCATTTGGGAGGCTAAGGGGGCGGGGTGTCACTGTGAATTCAGTGTTTGGACTACATAGTGAAACCCTGTCTCAAAATAATAACAACTACAAAGAAATAATAATCAAAAAATAATAGGAAAGACGGAATAAAAGAAACAAAACAAAAGAATTGAGCAGAATCTAGGGATTGGCCTGGTAGTTTGCATTTGAATAAACTCATTAGGTTTTTCTAAGCACAATAGAATCCAAGGAGTGTTAGCTTATACAGCATTGATTATTTCAATTTCTTAAGATTTCTTGGACAGACCAGATAGCTCAGCAGACTAAAGCTCCTGCTTAGGCAAGCACAGGGACTGGGATTCTACCCCCAGCATGACATACTGGCCCTGCTCCCAGACATGGTGAGGAGGCAACTGAGACTGGACATGGTGGCGTGGACCTATAATCCCAGCACTTGGGAGGCTGAAAACAGGAGGATCACTAGGAGTCCAATCTGTGTAGTGAGGCCCTGTAGATACTGCACCAAGATACATTTTAAAAAAAGAAAAGATTTCTTGCAATTTCTTAAGACTTGCTGAAGTCCTAGGTATAGAACCCAATCCTGTGCACTGCGCTCCTCCTGCCCTGTGTATTTATTACTGACATATTTAAAGTCGGAGTTGTGCTGCCCTAATAAATTGCCCAGATTGGACAAGCACTTGCACTCTTTCTGCCACGATATCTGGATGACTGAGATGTATGCTCTGCCACACCTGGCTATTGGTTATATAGACATTTCTGAAAAGTTCATGTGTATATTAAACAAAAAGCCAATTGGTCTTCATTTTCCAGAGGTAGAATGTTATATTACATTAATTTGCTTCTTCAAACAAATTATGTATGTTCCAGTTCTTTAATATTCTTTATCAACTTCTGTCAGTTAAACATTAAATCTTGATGTCTTTTATCTGTACATAGATTTAGCTTTTTTTATTCAAGACACATTAATTGAAACTCATTATGTGGCAAATAGTATCCACTAGGGAGCAGAGAACGTTTTTTTCTTAGTAGTGCTATTTACTTTAAATTTTATTTTTAAAATATTGGTGCTTCAGTGTTGTCATTATCTTTCTTACAGGAGATAGTGTATATTTCTAAAGCCTGCTTTCATTATTATTTTTTTTTAATCTACAGTAGTGCTAAAGATTGAACTCAGGACCTTGTGCATGCTAGGCAAACACTCTACCACTGAGCTATATCCCTAGTCCTGAGATGTATTTTTCATACCTATCTATCTTATATTTCTCTAGAGTTACTCTTTTTTTTTAATCTTTCGCTTATTTAGCACAAGGCCTTGCTATGCAGCTTGGATTCAGTGATCCTCCTGTGTTAGCTTTCCAAGTTCGGGGAATACAGGCATGACCACCGTGCCTAGCTCTGGTGGCTGGCAAGGCATGCTTGGGGTTCTAGGCCTGCAGGGCGTCTGGTACCGGGATCACATCCCAAAGCTTATGCTTGCCAGGCAGGGACTCAGCCTGCTGAGCTGTCTCCCCAGTCCATGGAGTTACCTTGATATGGTGGTCAACAAGAGGCAGGAATAGATTTTCATTATTTTCTGATATCTACTAAAAGGTTAATCAATTTGGTTTATATTGATTTTGTTTGCATGTATATTCAGAAAAGTGTCTTTTCTATCTGACTGCATCATATTTTGTACAACTGATAGAAGCATAACACAGTTTAAAATGTTTTCAACTATCAAGAAAGGGGGCCCGGTGGGATGGCTCAGTGGTCTAAAGCGCCTGCTTGGGGAATCTTGGGCGGCTTCAGGGACCGTGGTTCGATCCCCGGCACCACATGCTGCGCCAGCCCTGCCCTTGGGGTGGGCTGAGCCGGCCATAAAAAAAATGAGTGAATAAACAAACAAAGGTTCTGAAACTATCGAGAAGGCTCTTATCTAGCACTCTGACATTTATGTGATTACTATATTGATTCTTGCTTTCATTCAATGTACCTCCAATCAGATAATTTTTGTAGCATTAAAAATTAATTTTAAAATGGAGTGAAGCATCTGAGGGCCTACAATAGCCAAACAATATTTAATGAAAAACAAAATGTACCCATTTAAGTTGCTTTCATCCAATTCCAATCTTAGTACAAAAACAAGAAAGATAGGCAAGAGAATGGGACCGCGGGAACTTGGCACAATGCACAACACGATCCACTGTTTAAATATATAATTAAATTTTTAGAAAGAAAGAATTGAGTCTAAGGACAAAAGAAAATATGTGAAGAACTGATGGCAAAACATTCCCCAAATCTGATAAACTGTCAAATTAAAGACCCCAAATTGGAAGCAAATTATGAGTAGGATGCACAGAAAGAAATCCAAACAGGAATATGGGAGTCTCAATAAAGCATAAAGCAATATAATGAATTAAAACAATCAGTTTAAAGCAAAGACAGAGAATATTGATCTCAAACATGGTTAAAAATATATTTCATACAAGTAAATAATAGTATGGCTGAGTTTTTGTCAAGTCAGTGGAAACAAAGATCCAGTGGAGAAAATATCCTTAAAGTGGAACAAATACATACCACTTATATGCCTGTCAAAAATTGACAGGAGATGAAAATAATAGCAGATGAAAAACAAAGTTCAGTGAATTTGGAGCCAATGAGCAACAATACATAGAGGCTAAACAGAAACCTTCAGGCCAGGGTAAGTGCTAAAACATGGATATGAATATTTAAGGGAAAGAGTGAACAGTTCTAGAAATACCAAGTGAGTGAGAGGGTAACCATATAACTGAGTTTAAAACATTTTCTTAGTAAAATTGTCTAGTTAAAACAAAAAGAATTATATATATATATATATATATATATAATTATATATATATGTATATATATATATACATATATATATATATATTGCTTTGTTTTGTTTATTTTTTGTTGTTGTTGTTGTTTTTTTGCAGGATCAGGGTTTGAACTCACAACCTTGCATTTGCCAGGCAGGCACTTGTGCCACAGAGCTATCTCCCCAGCCCCAAACAGTTATATTTTAAAGTGTAGCTTAGCGCACAGAGAAGAAAAGGAGAGAAGGAAATAACATGAAGTGCAGCATATGTATGAGCCATGTGATTGTAAGTTTCTTGCTTTTGTACAATGAAAACTGTTATATCTTCTACAAAGCATGGTGTAGGTATGAGCTGATCCTGAGACAGGAAATGAGCTGTGGTAGCTCGACTGGACAAGCTGGCGTGGCCCTAATTGCACAGTTCCAGGACACATGCACAGAACAATAGTCAGAGCCCCGCATGTCAGCCCACCCAGCAAGTGTCACCTTCAATTCTCTTCCCAAGAGCTGAAGCAGGTTTTCAGTAGGACAACCTGGAACTCGTGTCAGCCTGAGGAGAAGGACCCCAGCTGCCCTGAGCTCAAGTGGCCTAAGGAGCCTCTCCGAGGCGCTGCGCCTTGATCTCTTAGTTTCCAAGGGAGTCTCTGGCTGAGCTCTACCCTTCTCTCTAGGGAGTTAACGGAACACTGCACCTGAGAAAACACCCGGAATGTCCCACCCTCCCCACTGTTGGGCTGCGTTTTAGTGACTTTTCTTGTCGCTGAGACAAAATAACACAAAGTAAGGGAGGAAAGCTTTGTTTAGCTTCCAGCGTGCAGTGGTTTCAGCCCATAGTCAGCTGGCTACAAGGTGGCAGGTGGAGTGACATACGGCAGAGGGGCAGCAGTTCCTGGCAGCTGAAGAAAGGAAAAGCAACGAAGCCAAGGACGCAAAGCAGGCCTCTTTTTGTTCCTAATATTGTGTCCAGCCTGCTGGGACTACGGTGATAGCAATCCTATCAGGAACTAATCCAGCAGCCACCCACCTTTCACCCAACACCCTTAATCGCAGTGTTGTGCTGGTAGTGAGCCCCACACTCTAGATTCAGCTACCTCTAAAAAGCCCCCACGTAAGACTTCATGAGGTTTTGGGGAAACATCTAGACACAAACCATAACAGGCCATATCCTTTAAAATTGGCAGCATCCATGTGTCGTGTTGTGGGTCTGTAATCCAAACACTTGGGAAGGTGAGGTACAAAAATCACTATGAGTGAGCTCAACGTCAGCCTGAACCATTTATCAAGACTGTCTCAAAAAAAATTTTTTTTAAAAGGAAACAGTAGGCATGGTGTCTGGTACCTGTAATTTTAGCAGTTGGGAGACTGGGGCAGAAGGTGCCACAAGAGATCACCCTGGACTGCATAGTGATCCCAGACCAAAATGAACTGCATAGTGTCTCACACACAAAAAAGAATAAATAACTAAACAAGATGACCTTGAAGGCAGCTTTTGTTCCTTTATGAACTAGGAAATGGCAACAGATCAGAGAGGTGATTTAAATTACTGTACTGTTTCTCAGTTAAATCAATTCTGGAAAAAAGCAAAGAAGATGACCTGAAATCCCTTATGTTCAGGTTTTATAGTTTTTCATTCATGGGAGGACCCTAAACCTATGATGTGCAGTGCGATCCATGAAAAGGCCAGGGTTCCTCTGGTGATCCTATACGTGGATTGCTACCCAACTCTCCGTGGCTGTCTTGGTTACTCTTTACTTGTTGCTGGGACGAATATCCCGACGCTCAAAGTGCAGGAAGGAAAGGTTTATTAGCTCACAGTTACTGGAGGTTGCAGTCCATATTCGGCTGGCCCAAAGCTGAGTGGAGCAGGACAGAGAGCATCCAGTTCATGGCGACAGAACAGCAGCAAAATGGTGATAGAGGCAGCCAATCAAACAGGGCAGGAGAGCAAGAATAACAGCTCTAGTCTGTCTCTCTGTCTCTCTTTACAGCCCTATCAGGCTTTCTGCCTTAGGATATCTGCCCTAGACCACACCCATAGTCCCAGCCCTACTCAGACTGATAATCCCATCAGTACTAAAACACATAATCCCAGTGACTCATGAGTCAAGTCTCAATCTTATCCTGATAGGATTCCTGATAGCAATCCAGGATAAGAAGTCCCCGCCCAATGACTACATGAGGCTTTGCGGGGACAACTAGACACAAACCATGACAATGACATATGGATCTCGCCCACCAGTTTTCTAGAACCCCTAGGAGTATCAGTATAGGTCTACAAGTGGGATTTGGGCTCCTACAACTCAGTCCCTGGATATGGTCTTTTGTGCATTCAACAATCAGGGTCCAGATAAGGAGGAAAACAGGGGTGAGAAAAATGGATGGACCAAAATTATGGCTGCCCCAATTCACAATGCTTTAAACATACACAAATCATCGAGGCAAAACCCAAAGCCACTCAAGGTCTGCAACCAAAGTGTTGTGCCTTGACCATTGTGCCACCATCTTGTTCTGCATGTGCCGCTATTTGCTCACTCAAAACTGCTCTGCTCTGTAAACTACTGCTCTGTAAAATTCTGAGATAAACCACAATGTACTATTCTCATGAGCTGCCCAACTATAGCCCGTATCAGACTCTCCAGATGTGCACCCCGCTTGCCTCTCCCTTGCCCCAAGTCCTGCAGCCCATATCCGGTTTCCCAGAGTTGTACTCCCACTACCCCACCCTTTTGCGGTTTTTGAGCTTAAATACCCCCTGCTCCCCTAACTCAGTGCGCCTCTTTGTCACTTGGCACTGAGAACGCCGCTGGGTACCTGCTAAAATAAAGCGCTCTTTTTCTTTTTGGACGTCTGCCTCAGTGGTCTCATTATCTTAGAGTACAACACAAAGAGAAAACGGAGCACATGGCTACACCAAGCTGCTGACCAGGCCTTGCTCTAAGTTGGGGGGCCAGCGGGCTGATGGAGGATTTTCTTTCTTTTTTTTTTAATTATAGAAATACATTTTATTTTTAATTTTAGAAGTATAAAAGTTGTAACACTTTATTCGAATTGTTAACAATTTATTCAATACCCAACCTCATACAGCACACTTTTTTCCCTTTTCTCGAAAATACTTGAACACTTGCATCTGTTAAGATAGGCTAAAACACATTAGCATTAATAAGTTCTTCAAGGAACAAACTTCTAGAATATTTATGTTTGTCAGGACATCTGAAATATTGTATGATACATTAGTTTAATATATGTTAGAAGAAAAAGTAGCAATTATCATCACTGGCTTTCTTAACTTTTAGGTCTGAATAAAACTTGTCACTTTTCACAATGAGAAAGCAGAAAATAATATAACAACCAAATGAAGCTAATCTGAAATCATTAAATTCTCCCGGATCCTAAAGAGATGTCATCACTGGTCCCTTCTGTTCTCTGGCTTCCAGTCTTGTCGTACATTCGCCCCCTCTCTGGTGCTTCCCACCGCTATGAGACCAGGCACTGGAGTACAGAAGCAGGAGAGGGCCTTGCCAGGGCTGGCAGGGGCTGCCTAGACTTTCAGCTTCCAAAGCCACGAGCCAAGTCCATGTCTTTATAAGTTACCAAGCCGCTAGTCTTTGTTACAGTAATGAAAAACTAAATACATCTTCAATTTTCACAACTTAGTGTAAATGAAATCAACTTTCACGTTTAAATAAAAACTACATTATCTTTGAAACTGCACATGTAATTCACATTATGAAAGAATAAGTTAAGTAGCAAATACTAGACAATTAGTTTTCATGAGTGTTGAGTGTGACTTAAAGCTCTCATGTCACTGATTTTCAGATCAAGGGTAATCAGGCCACAGGAGTCATTGCTTCATTGGAGTCACTTGATTCTCCTTTGAGCTCCAAGCTCTGACCAGGCCTTGCTCTAAGTCGGGTGGCCAGCGGGCTGATGAAGGATTTTCTGTCCCTACTTCTCAATGAAAAGGTTACTCATTTACTACTTACACATTCATCAAATATTAATTGAGCACCTAGTCTGGCCAAGGCTTGCCTGGGAGCACCTGCCTTCTCCAGGCTCTTCAGTCAGATGCACCTGGCCACGTTCTCTGGTATCCTAGCAACCAGAAACTGATCTGTGCTCCAGCTAGGATAGAGACCTCCTGGAGATGGAGCAAGCCAGCGCTAAGCCTCACTTCCTATTCTCCCAAAGACTGAAGGATCCCAGAGCAAGCAGCAGTGCCCTTGTCTTTATATATCCCTGTCTCCTTCAAGAAAGCCTGGGTGGCCCTGGATATTACAGGTAAGAAGCATGAGATCCCTTAGCTTCTGTTTTCACATCTTTCTCCAGAAAAATCCTTCTTTAGATGTGCAGCCATAGTAGAGTTAGAGTGGATCTCTGGTCAGAATTCCTTCTGTGAGGTAAATTTAGTCTAATGGCTAAGCATGAGGACTAATGGTCTCATTGTGCCCTACACATTCTGATTGCACCTCTTGGGTCTATGCCAGGCCATACTGATCATCATCACCCTCAAGGTTGCCATAGAGACTTGTTCTTCATCTCTCCTCATTCATGCCTGCAGGCTCGCAGGTTAGCTGCTCTGGAGTACAGGTGGTTTTCCAGACATTTGCAAATGGATAGGACTTTGATGATTTGGTCTTCCAAGACCTTCAGGAGATGCACTTCACCAAGGGAAGGAGCTTTTTCCAAGAAGTACATTGAAAGAGTAGCATGTGAGGAGGCCCTGCCCACCCCCCTTAGGTCAGGGTGGAGCGTAAGCCACTGCTCTGCTGCCCCATGGCACTGCTTTGCTCCATGATATAGATCCAAGTGATCTGAAAGCAAGACTTGGTAAAGAAAGACTAAAGAAGCAGCTTAAAAAGAAAGAGCATAGCTTGTTTGAAAGTGGGAAAGGATGAATAGAGAGGTGGCAGAGAGTTCCTTTGGACACATAGAGAGAGTTATAAAGCGAATACCCTTGCTATCTCATGGTTTGACTTTTGCAGACTCACTATTTTGTGGGTTTTGAAAAAGTACTAATCTAAATTATTTATCATAGGTTTTTCTCAGAATCACTGGATTTTGATGTACTGTACAGCATATGTATGTTGTTAAAATTACATGGTGGTCAAGTTTAGAAAATGATTAGAACATTAGAAATGTTTATTTATTTATTTATTTATTTATTAGGAAAAGGTCTACAGGAGTTCAGGGCCTCACTACTAGACTGAACTCACAGTGATCCACCTGTTAACAGTCTCCCAAGAGCTGGGATTACAGGAGTGCTCCACCATGCCCAGTTTCAATTGCTGCTTTAGCCTGCCTTGGGGATGGGGGCCACACAGCAGGCCCAGGATAAAACCCCTGGCCTTTGAGCCTGCTTGCAGGTACTTTATGGAAGTGTTTTTTAAAGTGTGGGAAAGGTTTATAAGAGATGGAAGGCGTTTATAAAGCTTATTTATTTATTTATTTATTTATTTATTTATATAATAGAAATATTGTCTGGAATTTCACCTCAGCAGTGAGGGGCCATTGTTACTCAAGGATCAGCTCCTTTAGTAGGTTCCTTGTCCCAGACAGCTCCTGGAATCTGATTGACCTTGGCTTTATTACCAAGAATTTCTTTCACTATTCAAGGTCTATTCTGTTTCCAAATGAATTTTAGCAATGCTTTTTCTAGTTCTGTGATATACATTACCAGCACTGACTGGGATTGCATTGAGTGCGTACATAACAGTTTCGATAGTACGACCCTGTTCGCTGTTTTGTTCCTTCCTCTCCACGAGCAAGGGATATCTTTCCGTTTTCTGATATTATCTTCCATATCTTTATTCTGAGTACTATAATTTTGAACATTTAGATCTTTTACTACCTTTGTTATTTTGATCCTTAAGTATTTATTTTTTCTCCAATGCCATTTTGAAAGATGTAGCTCCCTTAATTTCTCGCTATGTTCTGTTGCTTGTGTACAGGAATGCTCTTGATTTTTGAGTGTTTACTTTGTACCCAGCTATGCTACTGAATTTACATAGTAAACCTACAGGTCTTTCGGTGGAGTTTTGGGGATCTTTTATATACAATATCACGTCATCTGTAAATATTTCTCCACTGTTGGTGAGAGAGAAGACTTGTGTAACTATGGAAATCAGTGTGGAGATTCCTCAGAAAACTCAGTTCAGAGGTCCCATTTGACCCAGCTGTTCCCTTCTCATTTGTCTCCATAAAGGAATTAAGAACATCATGCTGTAGTGACATATGCGCACCCGTGCTTATAGCAGCACAGTTTGCATTAGCAATATCTTGGAAACAACCCAAATGACCATCAATTGGAGAATGAATAAAATGATGTGTTTTTTTTTTTTAATACAATGGTATACTACTGAGCCTTAAAGAAGCATAAACTTGTTTTCTTTCTTTTTTTTTCTGTATTTAGGAAAGGCTCTACAGTGTCTACAGGGTCTCACTACACAGATCTGACTCATAGTGATCCTCCTGTTTTCAGCTTTCCCAAGTGCTGAAATTACAGGTGCGTAGTACCATGTCCATCTTAATCACCATCACAGCGTGCTCCGTGGACAGGGTGGGCAAAGCATGCCGGGAATCAAACCCTGAACACTGAGCTCTAGGAAGCATAAACTTGTAGCATTTCTTGGTACATGGGTGCACTTTAAGACCATACTCTTAAATGAAACACATTAGACACACATGTATAAATATCACATTATTTATCTGTGTGAGCAACGGAAAGTGCAAATAAGAACCAAAGTACATACCAGGTATTATGAAATAGGAAAAAATTGTTCAAAGGGGAGTGGAAGTAGAGATGGGGAGAGAGAAAGGAAGGAACGGGAATATAAAAGCCAGGTGAAATAAGGAGGGGAAGAGGAGTTGAAGGGAGGGGGGTGATTGGGGGGAAAAAAGAGGAATTCAGGTATATCACGCATAGGTACAAATTCCCTACAATGAGTGCGATGCACATTATGCATACCTCATGAAACACAGAGCTAGATTGGTGAGACGAGCTTTAGGAGGCTTAGATTCAATAGCCTCCAACATCACAAGCTTCACTGGTGGCCCACTGCAATTGCAGAACATTTGACTGTATATGTACCTGCTTCCTC
>PVJA010017761.1:8918-41262 GCA_004027025.1 Myocastor coypus | reverse complement strand
CTACTTTCTCTTAGCTCAAGGAGAAGAAATATTTGTACCAATAGTGTTTAGAAAAGTTATCATGTCTGCATCTTGTACTCTGATCAACCACTATGAAGGCAACAATATGCATTGTGTTAATCATGGTGCTGTCGTACTAACATGTTTTCAAACTGTCTCATTGTTATTTCTTATTAAAAGTAACAAAACTATTAAAAAAAATAATAATAAAATAAAACCAAAAAAAAAAAAAGAAAGTGCAAAGAAAAAGAAAAAGAAATCTATTTTTTTAAAAAAAGTGGATGAGGGAGGGGGGCCAGCGAGATTGCTCAGTAGTCTAAAGCACCTGCTCAGGCAAGTTTAAGCAAATGCAGGGACCATGGTTCAATTCCTGGTGCCACATGCTGTGCCAGCCCCACCCCCAGGGCAGGCTGAGCGGGCCATAATATAAAAAATAATAATTTAAATTTTAAAAACAGATAAGGGTGACAAGGAGGGCAGCTCTGCTCTCGCACTGCAAACCCCCACCCCCACCCCCACCCCCCGCATCGTTGTAGCATTTTCTGGTCCACTCCAAGGATAGGGCTGCCCTATTCTCCCTGCACAAGATGTGAAAACTAGACAGAGAAGGGAACCCTGGAATTCCTAAGTCCCAGAGCCCCAACCTGAAAACATGCAGCCAACTCCCTGGGAGGCCGGGACAACACACTCAGGCATACGGAGCTGGACAAGACGCTGCCCCATCAGAAACTGATTGCTGACAGCCACTGGCATGGTTCTGGTCTTTACTTTCCCAAAGAAATTCCTGCACAATCCTGAAACCGCCACTGCCACCACAGTGCGTGGGTGGGAGCAGAGTCCAAAGGAGAGAGATGCGGGGGCGTCGCCGGAACAAGAGCAGAGGAGGAGCGCAGTAAAGGGAAGGAGAGAACCCCGGAGCACCGATGCCTGTCTTTACGCTTTTCTTAAAGAATAGGGAACATGTTAGCAGGGCTCAGAATGAGCATGGCTTTTCAGAGTATTAACAATTCGTGTTTTCCACTATCTGTCCCTCTCAAAGTCTTTTGCAGGGAGGGAAAGTCTATAAATATTTTTTTTAAAGAAAGGACTGAATTTTGATGAACTCAGCTAAGCTAGTGCTTTGCATATGAATGGGACCTGATTAGCCTACACTTCCCCAGCAGAATGGCCCACAACTTCAAGCTTTCTAGAGAGTTAAAAAGTTGAAGCGGCCACACGGATTCAGCTCCTCTAATAAAAAAGTCATGCAGCATTTATTATTAATGCCTGGCTCTGATAAATACCCTCATCTAAAATTCTTCACTGGCAGGAGCCCTTCAGGATAATTTTTCAGGATAACCAAAAGGAATTCTTCAGCCAGACCTTCACCAGGCAGCCAACAAGGCCCTGCCAGTGGCAGCAGGAGGGGGACAGGAAGTAAGACAAGACATAGTGGCAGCTGGAGTGCTCAGGTCCAGGATAGAATCTGTCACTACAGGGTCTTCTGCCTGTGGGTGACAATCACCTGGGGTCAGCACAGCCTCTAGGAAGACCCAGATGAATAGGGCTGGATCTCTAGAAATGGGAGGAGGGGACCTGCATGTGACATTAGCACAGTCCCCCAGAAAGCAACCCTGCCATATGGAAACTGCTTCATCTGGGGCAGCAGTTTCTATGACAGGCTCGAAGGCTCCAAGACACACAGCCACTGCCACTGTGCCTGCTCTAAGTTCTGGCTAGCACTGAGGCCCCCAGCTGCTCTGCCAATGTCTGATTCGGGTGGTAGTGGAGAAGACTATCCTTGTGAACTCTGGGGACTGAGACCTCAACCCAGGATGGGCCAGACACCACCTTCCCGCGTGGCCCTCTGTCTTTCTCTAACCTGCTTCTCTGACTCTCCAGCATCCATACCCTCAGCTTCTGCTCCTAGGAAAGCTGACAGTGACCTTTCCTGCCATTCTGGGAGGCTGGCTGCTGCAAGAGATGTCAGTAGGACTCCCTTGTCCTCTAATCCCACTGGGATTTGGGCAAAGGGAGCTCCAAAGGGAAAAGGAGAAAGCAGGAGGAGATGCATCTTGCTGGGCTGGCTCTGTGGCAACATCTTCTCTGGTCATTGTCCACTCTCTTTGCCCCTTCAGCACTGGGACTGGGGACAGCTCCCTCGTTCCTGGAGCTCTGAGTCTCAACCTACTTTCCTTGGCTTCCTAAACCTTGCCCTTTATGCCTTTGTAAAGACCAGGCTCATGGGCCAGGGAGATAACACAGCAGTCTAAATGCCTGCCTGGCAAGTGCAAGGACCAGGGTTTGATCACCAGTACTGCCTGCTGTGCTGGCCCTGGAACTGCATGCCCTGTGCCCACCACGGAAACCGGGCTTGGTGGCGCACACTTATAATCTCAGTGCTGGGGAGGCTGAGACAGGAGGATCATTACATAGCAAGCTACACAGGGAGACTCTGTATCAAATAAATAAATAAATAAATAAATAAATAAATAAATAAATAAATAAATCTTTTTAAACATTTCAAGACCAGGGAGATAGCTCCATGGCACAAGTGCCTGTTTGGCAAGTGCTAGGGGATCAACTCAAACCCCAATCCCACCAAAAAAAAATTTCAAGACCATGTTGGGGTGGCTCAGAAGCATGGTGCAGCCCCAACCCTATCCCTCCTCAGAGGAAATCAGTGCCTTCACCAAAGCCAGCCCAAAAAAACAGAACTGCAAGGCACTCCAGACTTTTGGGACACACAGGCAACCCCTGCTCCCTGCACACCCCAGAGACCTCCTGGGCTCTCCCGGGCACCAAAGGATGGGAACCCAAGATACTGGCTTTCCAAAGCCTCAGCTGTGCAGCCAGCCACCCGCAGTGTCTGCCCTGGCCCCTTTCCCTTGTCACACAGCTCCTTAGTAGCTAACAACTTAGTAAAATGCAATGTGCAGCCAAACATTAAAATTTCATGCATTTTACTTCAAATAATCTATAAAAACTAAGTTTCCTAGAAGAAAAAAAAGAAACTCCTTTTCTCCAAGCAACACAGAGAGCCAGTCGTAGCCCAGGACTTCCTCGGGCAGATGTTGTAGTATAAATCTTTAATTTCATTTACTGCCCTTGCCCTCTGACCCCAGCAGCATTGCATAAATATTTAGGCAGCGGCACCAGATCTGCTTTCTCCTTTGGAATGCTAATGACGGGAGCAAGGGTGAGGCAGCAGCTTCCATTGGCAAAACACAGCAAGCTTGCAGGAGGCCTGGCTTCCTTAATGAGCCAAGATGCAAGACGCAGCTCACAGAAAATTCGCAGCACTCACTACCTGCAGGCACCTTCATGTGGAACCACCAGGCGAATCAACAGCAGAGGATGAACCTCAAAGGGAGAGGGGAGCAGAACACAAAGGAGAAGACAGAGTTTTGGGGCCAGAGGTACAGATGAGGTCTCCCAGAGGGGCCAGAACTAACAGCTAGAGCCAGCCCGCTCCATCTCAGTCTCTCTGCCCCATCTGGAGATTGCTCTGGGCTCTCCCACACCTGTCTCCTACATACGCATATGCAAAGCCACACACATACACACATGCACACATGCACACAGTCACACACATCCCCTCTGCAAAACTCCAGACCCTTCAGGAAACTCCTCTCTATCCTCCATCCCAGACAAAATGCCACTTCAAGCTCTTCTGGGGTTCCCACCTTGGGGAAGGCAAAGGGTGCTCTACACCTGCTTGAGGGTGACCTCTATGTCTCTACCTGGCAACACAGATGTCTGGCCTGGGGCTCCCAAGAGAGCTGATTTGGTTTGAATTCTGCCATGGTTATTTACTAGTCATGGTCTTCAGCAAAGGTCTTAATAACATAGCTTTAATGAGGTATAAGTCACCTACCATGAACTGTCGCCATTTAAGAAAGTTATATAGTTGTGTAGCCACCACTACAACCCAGTTTTCAAATGCTTCCATCTCCCCCAGCAAAAGGTCCCCTGTGCTGACCTGCAGTCAGTCGCTGCCCCTGCCTCCAGCTCAAGGAGGCCACTAATCTGCTTGTTGTCTCTACAGCTGTACCTCTTCTGGCAGTTTTTACATAAATGGAGTGATATAATATGTAGTCTTTTGTGTCTGGCTTCTCTCACTTAGAAGAATGTTTTGAGGTCCCCCTATGTTAAGTATAAAACATTTTTTGTTTCATTGCATTTCTGAGCAGGAGTTTTCTGAATCCATGCAGCTCACTGTTCACTCAGTTAGTGATTGACATTTGGACTGCAGCCCACTTGAGGCTCTCAGAAATAATGCAGCCTGGAGCGCTCAGCTCCAAGTGCCTGCATGGACACATGTTTGGATGACTCGGGGATAAATTTCTCGGAGAATTGCAAAGAAATATGGTGGAGTTTATATCATGGTCATAAGAGCTGGTGTGGGGGTATACACATGTAATCCAGCACTCCAGAGCCTGGGGCAGGAGGATCACCAAGAGTGTGGATCCAGTCTGAGCTACACAGTGAGTTCAAGCCCAGCCTGTGTTACACAGAGAGACCCTGCCTCAATCCACCAAAACTTTTTTACAAAGGAGGAAGAAGGAAGGATGATGGAAATGAGGAGGAGGAGGAAGAAGAGAAGGAGGAAGAGAAAAAGAAGGAAGAGAAGGAAGAGGAAGAGGAGGAGGAGGAAGAGGAAGAATAGGAGAAGGAGGAGGAGAAATCAAGCTGCAACATCCTGCACTCCTACAGGCCATGCACAAGGGTTTCACTTGCTCCACAGCCTGGGCTTGCGTGGTGCTGTCTTTCCACCACAGCCATCACAATAGGTACGCACCAGTATCTGACTATTTCAATTCACTTATACCTCTTGACAAACGAGGTTGAGAATCTTTCTGTGTTTCTTTGCAATCTTCATTTTTGGGGGTGAAGTATGTCTTCCAATCTTCTGTCTATCATGTATTGACTGGTCTGTTTTATTATCAAGTTGCAAGATTTATTTATGTGCCCTGGCTACAAATCCATTATCAGATATGTGATCTGTAAAGATTTTCTCTTAAGCAATATCTGAGCCTCCTGGTTTGTTTATTACAGATTGACACTCATCATAACACTTCAGCATCCTCTACTGAGGGCCAGGGTTGAGGATGAAGAGCCTCAGCAGACCTGCATTCACACCTCACAAAGATGCAGCTGCCCCCACCACAACTGCACCCCTGCCTCGACCCTGGGAGAAAGTTTGGGCTTAGCCTTCAACTCAAGGCACCGTGCCTGCCTGGTATGGAGCCCCCATGCCAGCTGCGCCCTCTGTCCCTGCATCCTCTGCATGTTCTCAGCATGGCTCCCTGCATCATTTTGCCACCACAGCACCAGCGTAGGCCCTAGCACAGCCAAGAGCAAGGGCCGAGAGCAAGATCCTTGGGGAATCTCAGAGGTGATGGATAGCAGCAGAGACAGGATCACAAGAGGAATGAGAACACAACCAGAGAGGAACAAAGCACAGGCAGTGATCTGGGAGCCCAGGAAAGGGTGCTCACCTGGCCCAGGGAGTGAGGCATGGTCATGGGAAGGTGGGTGTCACTCCAGGAGCCAGGCCAGGCCAAAGGCCCTGGGACACTTCTACCTAGAAGGTGATGTGGCAAGGTACACTCATAATGGGTTTTTAACTCCATGCCCTGGCAGAGCAGCCTACTCTTTGCTTCTGCTTCCACACTGCACCTTAAACCCACAGCTCAGGCCTGGGGAGATCTTAAGGGCTCTAGCTCCCTCCCCAGCCCTTCTGGGAACAGGCTGCACCCCCGCTCCCCTCTGCTGGCCCTGTCCATCAGAACATCAGGACACCCATGTCTTTGAAAGATGAAGAGCAAAGCTTCCTTAGAAACCTCTCACAGCCCAGGCAGGCCCAGCCCCTTGGGCCAATGCCCCCAGCAAGGCCAGCACCCCAATCCACACCACACTCTGCTGGAAGTCACGACCTCCAGCCCTGGACCAGGCCCCCAGCTCCCAAACGACACTTTCTCATTCCTATCTGCCACCAGGGAGCAGAATCCCTGACTGAACCCCAGACAGAGTCTGCATCACTATTTCCAATTGCTTGTTCAATTAATTATTGCAGTATTGGCAGAATTTTAATTTTTTCATCACTGAGTAATGGGAACAAGACTGAATTCCATGATACACTTCGTTAGCTCTGAGGTTCAAGTGCAAGTCCCTAAGGAAAACATCACTGGAAGCAAATCTCACTTCTTCCCCCAGGGGGGCCCTGGCTAGCAAGTGCCCCAGCTTGGGCAGGGGACACCCCAGCCTGTCCAGCCTATCCAAAGCCTGGGGTATTCTTCTGAGTTCAGCAGATATCCAAGGACATTCTGCTGCCAATACTCATGGGTGCCACAGGATCCAGCAGTTCCCACCCTGAGGAAGTGACATGCACTTTCACAGAACATCAGCTGCATTCCAGCCCTGTACTAGATTCTAGCAACATAGTAAAATCTGATGGAAATACGGACTCTACCTGGCAGGGGCTGGGCACTGCCAAATCATCACTTGGGCCTTAGGAAGGCTGACTTGGATTCACCAAGTCACACCCAGGGAGAGGTTTTCTGTGCAAAACAGCAGGTACAGGGAGACAGAAGACAGTGGTGGCACAGGGGCACTGCAACTCCTGTGGCCCATGGGTGTCTGATGCCCAAGGCCATGCTTAACAACAACAGTGTGGCTTCTAGCTAGAAGCTCCCCAGGAGCCTCGTGGGCTCAGAGGAGGGGCTTTTGGAAAATGACTGGATACAGGCCTAAGAGCTGGCTTCCTTTTAAGAGGTGGGTGCCGCTGAAAAAGCGGGGCCACAGGAGGCGTGGCCAGAAGGGTTAGCTCCTTCCCTACTCCTCCCTTCTCTTTGCTTCCTGTCCACCATGCTATGAGCAGTTCTCCTCTGCTGCACCCCTCTACCATGCCCTTTCCTTTAGAGCTGGCTGACTGTGGACTGAAATACGAGCCAAATTAAGCCTGGTCTGTAAGTTGCGGGTGTTAGGTATTACATCCCAGCAATGTGGACGTGACACAAATGGATGCTTAGCAAGAACTGATTATTCCAAAGTAACCAATGGAGAGGAGTTTGAATGTACCCAACACAAAGAAATGATGAAGTTTCAAGTGTTGGATATGCCAATTATTCTAACCTCATTGCTATATTTTGTGTAGATGTATGAAAAGGTCACACCATACCATGAAATATGCACAATACTATGCATAGTTACACATATATACATACACCTTTCTGCCCACTTAAAGAGAGACCTCCCATGATGCTGAGAAGGTTGTGGGGAACAGCTGCTGAGAGTCTTGGGCAGCCTGGATGGGGGCCACCACACTGGCACTGCAGAGGCCCAGGAAGGAACGGAGTGCAGCAATGGAACAGCACTGGCTCAACTCCTCTGGCAGCCACAAGTAATGTAGCTGATTTGGGGAACAAAGAGACCAAGACTCAGGGTTCACTCAGCAGTGGAGCCCCTTTCCATAAGAGCTCCCCAAGATCTTGACCCCAACTGTAGGCCGCCTCTTCTAAAAGGGTCCCCCAAAGAGCACACTCTCCCCACCCTCTCCTTAGAAGCTGAGCCTTCCACTTGCCAGCAAGCAGGCTGCACACTGTGCTGTGCACCTCCCTGTCCTTTCTAAACAATGGCGCCTGGCCACAGATGGAGACATGCAGGCACAGAGCAGCAACTCACCCACTCACAGAACTGAGTAGCAGGGCAGGAATCAGACGCTGGCCACAATAAACACCAGCTCTGCATCACATCAGCCCCTCACCCAACTTTCCTATATACCTGCCACAGTGCCCCAGGGGCGGCACAGCCAGGCGTCCCCAACACAAAGAAATGATAATGTTTGAAGTGCTGGATATGCCTCATTGCCTGTGCCTCAGCTCATTGCTGTAGCAGCCCTGCCCAGGGCAACTATGAAGAAGTCAGGTCCAGGGACAGGGCTGGAACCTGGTATGAGCATTGCACTGGACAGCTCTTGCTATTGCTGTTCCTCTCACAGTAATGCTCGGGGAAGCCTCATCAGGGTAGGCACCAACCTAAAGGAGGGGACGGAGAGGACCCAGCAGTAGTCATCAGCACAAGGCCTAGCACTACAGACGGTGTCATCGGGGCAGGCTTCCACTGAGGAGCTGGGACAGGCTGAGAGTCCACAGGTGGAGCCCAGGAGGCCTAGTTACTCCTGAGCTCTGGCACAGCCAAGGGAACCCAGCACTGCAGGCTGTGCCCACTGCTCCCATGCATTCTCCCACCACAGATACTCTGCCTGGGTCCTGTGTGCCAGGTGCCAATGGGGACTCAGATTCTGATGCCACCGCCTGAGCCAGGCAACATTAGCCCCATCTAACATATTGGTAAACTGAGGCTCAGAGGTAAAGTGGGAAAAGACAATGAAAAGTGCTAATATCAGTAGGGCTGCTCTCTGCCAGCCCTGGAGAAATACCACCAACTGCTTTACCCTGCTTCACTGTCAAAAACAACCTTGTCTGCCAGCTAACAGATGAGGAACCAAGTGTTGGTGATGAAACTCAAGGCCCAAAGGACCAAGCTGCTTATTAGCAGATGTGAGGTCCATGCCCACGAGTCTGATTTTGGTCATTCTTGGTCAGCAGTGACCCAACAGATGCCAGGCTGTGTAGGGGCCATGCTAATCCTCAGGAAGCTTAATCCAGCCTTCTCCATGCTCTCTGCTGTGCCCCCACACACCTGTGACACACACACACACACACACACACACACATGCACACATGCCTGTCACACAGATACATGTACATGCATACACACATGCATGTGCATAGCTAAGTATGTGCAGAGACACTTATTCCATGAAGTACATGTGCACGCATACATGCATGTGCATATGAAGGTGGGTGTGTATGCTTGTGCACATCAGGTGCATCTATGCACACATGTATGTACATTGCATATATGCACACATGTTCATGAATGCCAGTATGATACATGTATATACATAGACACTGCACACACCCCTCCTTGTCTTATCCAGATGGGAGGAGGCTGATGGTGGGACCTGGACAGGAAATTTTCTAAACCAATTCCACCTCTTACCAATATCCCAGAAGGACAGAGACACAGCAGCCCTCAGCATCTCAGTGACCCCACGGAAGCCCCCAGTTGGCAACACAGTTACACAGCAAAGCAGGCCCCACAGCGAGCACAGCTCCACTGTTGGAAGCTGGGGCCAGGGGCTCAGCACAGCCAAGGCCTGCAACCCCACCTTCAAGCACCTGGAAGCCTTGGCAGGAAAGGGAAGGGGCAGAGGACTCAAGCCTTGTTTGCCTGTGCTGGACAGACAGCTGGACAGGTGCAGGGTGGCCTGCCCGCCTCACCGCCAGCACGGGCAGGCAGTCCCAGCAAGAGGCTGTTGCAAGACATCATTTCCGAAAGGCTGAGCCAAAGTAGCATTCAAACATCCTCTGCGATGTAAATTATGTGGGTTGAACTAATGAGCTATATATGTATCTTTCATCCTCTAATTAACTGTGGTTTAATGAATTTCTCAGTGTGCTGCTGCCAGAATAGCCTTACAAGCCAACAGAGATTCTCCCCCTCTATTGCAGGTAAATACTTAAAGACCCCAAATTGAAAGGAGCACCATGACCCCAAATTGGAGACTGGATGCTACCTTGGGGGATTAGACCCTTGTCTCACTGATTCAGTGTTTTCATTTTTCCTTTCTCCTCTAAGGAGATAGTGAGGGACCTCAGGCCCTAGGAACCTGCTCTAGCACTGAGCCCAGGCTCCTTGCTCCTGCTATGCACAGGCTCCACCCAGAGCGAGGGGTGAGGACATCACACCTACTGGCCCAGAGACAGCAAAGGCACCTAAGGTACAGACAGCGAAGCAACCAGAGCCCTGGGGACATCAGATCCAGAGCTTGCATCCTAGCACCTGTCCCTCGTTGGTGGAGTGGATGGAGGGTGCCCCCCATCACCACTGATCCCCCCAGGCTTTCTACTGTTTTCCACCTCCTGAGGTCAGCTCTGCCCTGTCACCCTGACTAACGTGCATTCAGCTCACAGTTCCCCTCTCACACATGGCCTCCGCATGAAGGTTCCCTATGACAATGTCATCCCCAGTGCTGAGCAGGAACTTTGGCTGTTCCTTGAAGCCACACGGCTGGGCGGCCTTCCCCAACTGTCCCTGTCTCCATTTCCATGGAAAGCTGAAACAGTTAGTGCTCCCCAAGCCTCACAGATCAGGCATCAACATGGGGAAAGGTGGTGCTACGGGGCAGCCCAGGGAGACAAGAAGACAATGCTCCAGGCATGATCCCCATGCAGAGCCTGGCCTGCTGCCTCACCGAGCAGGTGCCAAGAGCTCCAGAAGCCACCCCTGCAGACCAGCCATGGCCCTGGAATAGGCAAAAAGAGGAGAGAGGCAACAGGTGTCCTGCCTTGGACAGCACAGGCACCAGGGTCATCCTGTGACGCTTAGGCTGAAAGGACACTGCCTCAAGAACATGGGGAAAGGGCCCTGTGGAGGATGTCCTGTCCTCCCTGCCACTCCCCACCACCCTCAGCCCAGGGCCACTCAAATAGAACCAAAAGCTTCTGAGAAGTCACAGCCCACCCAGGCTCCACAGGGCCTGGTATGAATGCCTCTCCTTGGCTCTCCTGGGCTTCTCTGCTGATGATGTCCAGAGAAAACAAGGTGGAAGACGTGAGTCACAAACCCAGCCACACCATGGCCAGGTCACAGGCCAGAGGAGAATGGGCCTGGGAGGAACCTAAAGATCTGCCCAGCCACACGAGGCCACGAGCCCCTAGCATCACCCTCGGGATCAACCTAGCACCTCCTCAGATACCACCATAGTCCCCACCTCCCCGACTCTTCCTCCTGCCTCTGACCCCAGGACTAGCCTCACCCCTTGCAACACCCTCTCACCTTCTTGTCCCCTTGCAGGTTACACTGAATGGCACAGCCCAGGCGCTTGCTCTAGACCACTTCAAAGCTATGCCTCACACGAGGCTTCCTCCAGGGCTGGAGCCTACCCACCCCTCTGTGGTCAGTTTGTGATTGGTTCACACCACCTTCACAAGAATCTGTAGTCAGAGCTACGTGGCCAGCTTGAATCACTAAAAACAAACTGAGGACAGCCCAGCAAACACAGCTCTGCACAACGGTCACGACTTGATCTGGAAAAGGGGTTCATCTAATGTGGGGGGGTGTGTCCTCTGATGCCTAGCACTAGCCCTGAAGCAGTACAGGAGTTCTAAATATTTACTGGCTGAGTGATGAAACAGTCAGCTGGATGGAGAGATAGAGAAGCAGAGAGATGGCTAGGTGGGTGGGTGGGGAGGATGGACAGGCAGAAGAAATGGAGAGATGGATGCATGTGTGGGTGGAAGGAAGAAAAGGAGGAGATAAGAAAGGGATAGATGGGGCTAAGGGATGGATGAAGGTTAGACAGAGAGAGAGAGAGAGAGAGGTAGTAGATAGATAGATAGATAGATAGATAGATAGATAGATAGATAGATAGATAGATAGAAAAAGGAAAGCAAGACAAAGTAGAAAGGTAGAGTATGTGGATGCTTGGGTGCATGGATGAGTGGGTGAGTGAGTGAGGGATGGGTCAATAGGTAGATAGGGCAGCTGGATGGGGCTGGACAGATCAATAAACTCTCCAACTAATCACCCAAAAGAAAAAAGAAAACAGCCATATAAAATCAGAATGTTGGCTGTGCAACAGCTCCAAGGAAAGCCACTGAGGAGTTCAGGGGAGGGAGGAAGGCCTGAACTGTAGTTGTCTCTCTGAAGTGGGGGAGTCAAGATGAGAGAGGCAAAAGTCAGAGCCCTGAGGTTGGCAGGGGAACACTGAGGCATGTGGAGACCAGCATGGCTGGGCTTGAGAGCAGGCAGCCAGCCCGAGCTGGAGAGATAAGATGGAATGTTCCACCCTGAATGTTCCACCCTGACATAGTGCACAAGACCCAGACAGAGTAAAAGGACCAATGTGACCCAGTACCAGGCCTTATGTCCACCCAGCATTAGGTGGACCTCCATGTCCAGGTCCTCTGCAAACACCAAACACCATAGCTCAGAGGGTACCTCATCAACAGGTACCCCTCTGAAGGCACTGGGCATTTGAGGGGTGCTCTCTAAGGTCAGAGGCCAAGTCAGCATGAGCCTGCCTGTCTTAGGCACTTTTGTTGCTAGGACAAATACCCAACATTCAAAATGAAGGAAAGTAAGGTTTATTAGCTCACAGTTATGGGAAGCTTCAGTCCATATTTGGCTGGCCCAAGGCTGAGTGGAACAGGGCAGAGCATTCATTTCATGGCAGCGGAACAGCAGCAATCGCGACAGAGGCAACCAACCAACAAGGGAGGAGAGAGCAACAGCTTGAATCTGTCCATCTGTCTCTCTTTATATTACATCAGGCTCTCTGCCTTAGCCTACCTGCCCCAGGCCACACCTATAATTCCCAGCAGTACTCAGAACCATAATCCCATCAGTACTGAAACACATAATCCCAGGAATCATGAACCAAGTCTCAAACTCTAGAAGTCTCCGCCCCATGATTGCATGAGGCTTTGGGGGTACAACCACACATAAGCCATAACACTGCCAATGCCTTTTGGGCACAACCAATGCCCCTCCTTTGAGTACAACAGGATGCCACAGGACCCCAAGGAGCTGGCTTGAATGTGAACTCCATTTCTACAGCCTAAGAAATGAGTCCTTGCACCTGGGCCCAACACAAAGGGCTTCCCACCCCCAGAGTATGTAGTGTTCCTTTGTTGGCTTATTAAATTCCTTCCCAAGAACCCAAAGTGCTTCCACAGAGCAGGCAGACAGTGCAGAGTAGCCACCCACCTCCACCTCTACCTGCAAGAGGCTGCCCAGGTGCAGAGGACCTGCCCACAGGACACTCCACCATCCTGAAGGTTGCCATACTCTGGGAGAGGACAGGCAGGCAGGAAAGGGTCACAGCTTGGAATAGAAAAAAACAAGAATAGCAACCTGACTCAACAAAAACCAACCCCAAGGTTCAGAACCAGCAGATCTGAAAGGCCCCTGACCTTGGCTCAAGCCACACTCTCTAGGCCTCCACTTCCGGCCTGGAGAAGGGGTATGGCATGCTTGGCTCCCAATCGCTGTCAGATATGAAGGAGCTGGAGACACTAGCCAGATCCAGCACAGGGCCATCTCAGGTGGGAAGAAACTGCACAATCGCCCTTGCTTTCCAGGGAGGAGGCTGGCATGCCTGTGGCCACCCCTCCTCAGTGAGAGACAAAACCACCAGATGGCTGAGGTCTATGCTTAATTTTGGTGCAGGACAATTCAGGGGAACTCCAAGAAAAACCTGCCTCTGATATCAGTCCCTGTCCTTTCTAACACCTAGAAGCCATAAGCAGATGGCCAGAGGGTTCCATGCCAAGTCCTCCTGTTTTGCAGGAGGTAGGCAGTGCCCAGAGCGCTCTTCTTGGGCAGCAGGGCCTGTGCGCTGGTGCAGGGCTGGGGACTGGAGAGGATCCAGCGTGTGGCCTTCACTGCCCGTGGTCCTCACTGGTTCCCACTTTAAGGAGCTCTCTAGCACCAAGTCAGAGCCTGCTCCAGATCCAGTGCAGGCCCCCAACCCACCGTCCTCTTGCCTCCAAACACAGATGTGGCCCTAGCACCAAGGACACAGCTGGTGGCCCTTGAGGCTCTGCTCCCCCACCAGCCCGCTTCTGACCCCTCCACTTCTCCCTTCTCCCATCTTCATAGACAGAAAGCTGTTTCAGGGCTCCATGCCTTTGCCTCGGCTATCCCATCTGCTTAGAACACCTTTCCCCCGATACTGCTCTGCTGAGTGCATACCTTCAACAATTTCAGTCAGCTCAGGCAGCCTTCCCTGAGAGGGAGGGAGATTCTCTCCCACGGGTATGACTGTGTCCAAGCCCGGTTACTGGTATAGAATCTGACTCACAGAAGAGCCTCATCAATAGGGATGGACAGGTGGATGGGTGGATGCGGGAGTGGATGAATGGGTGGATGGATGCATGGATGGATGGACAGGTGGGTGGGTGATGCATGCTTGTGTGCATATGTGCATGAATGAACAAGTGAATACATAGGGGGCCTATTGGGAATTTCACATGAAGAAGAAGCAGAGACAAGAAGATAGTGTTGATGTTGCCTCCAGTGGCAACACTGTCTTGGGCAGGAGAGTAGGGAAGATTTCCTTCTCTTCAGAGCACGTAGGTGATCCTGAGCAGAGGGGAAGGGACAGCCACATGGCTTCACCAGCCTCCCGACAACACTGAGTCTCCCCTTCTCGGCCTTAAAGCAGCCCCTCTGCTCCCATCGCTGCCTTCACCTAGCACACAGCTGCCTTCTTGGGCCTGATCCCAGGGCAAGGCAGCTGGTAGAGGCCTCTGCACAGGAAGGGACTCCCAGGTAAACAGTAGGCAGTGAGCAGGGTAGGCTGCTACATGACCTTCATCCAGGGACACACAGGCTGGCCCAAGGAGCACTGAAAACTGCACACATTTTCATATACAATATGACCAACTGTGCCAACTAACATTCAGCCTTGAGGCTATGGCCAATCCCCACAGCCAAAGCTCAGGGCCCTCACCCCAGGGAGCTGGCTGCTGGCCTTGCAGGCCTTTCCTGAGAATGATACAGGCGTGCACCCTCCTGCTGGGCTCCTCAGCCTGTCAAGCTGCAAATAGAGGTGGTCACAGGTCTAGCCCAGGGTGGACCCTGCCAGCAAAGCCTGGACCCAGAACAAGGAAGACTCAGGGAGTACAGACGCCCTCCACACACCTGGCACTACCACAGCAGCTCAGCACTGCCCACCTGCCAAGGTTCCTCTGTGCCCCTGCACCCAAGGCTGTCTTGGCAGCTTCCATGAGCAGACACTTCCCCTGAACATGTGACAGCCACCCAGGGGGCCCAAAGATGGTGATTTGAGCAAGCAGTGGCACCTACAACCTAGGATCTGTGCACCACTGATCACCACCGAAAGAGGCCAGGGTGCTCACTTCATACAGAAGGAAACAGAAGCCTTGGCCTTCCCTACAGTCACCACTGCTAAGTGACAGGGCGAGGCCCAGAGCCCCATTGCAGCTGACCCTAGACCTGGACTGGGCCTACTAGGCCCAGCGTCACCTCCAGCTGGAAGCATCTCCCAGCAGCCCTGCTGCCCACTGCTGCTCGCTGCATCCACTCAGACCTGGTCAAGGCTTCCTGGCAACTTTGTGAGATGCCTCTCCTACCCCCTTCCCCACTCCAGCGCACCCCACACAGCCCCCACTAGTAACTCATCACACTACACCCTTACAATTATGGATGGATCTATCTAGATGCAGCTACAGGGGCAAGAAAAAAATGGATGAAAGAATGAGTATGTGGTTTGACACCAATTCTACTTGGGTGTGCAAATTCTATATGTCTCCCAGAGCAACAAAGAAATGCATTTTCCCCTAACAAGCCACTTCCACTTTTCTGTACCAAACACACTCAGCATCTGTCACCTTTGTCGATAGCTAAGTAACACTGCCTAGCACCGGCTGTCCTGGGGGTGGTGGGAGGATGTATTTACACAGTTTGCACTCCCTAGATAACATTACCATCTCCAGGGTCCCCAGCGCAGCGCGCACTATTGGTGCACAGTCCGAGTTTCCTCTACAATGATTTCATGCTGAATTTGCTGAACCTCTCCAAGCGAAGCTATAAACGGACGGGAGGAGTATTTCTCTAGGCCTTCGACACATCCTTCATCCAGCACATAAGTGGTGATAATATTTGGAATATGTTTACTGACAGAACCGGGGCTTCTGTGCAAATAACTCTTTTATGACACAAAGTACTGAACTAAGATGGAAAATGGCATTACTCATGTTAAATTCAAAATGAGCATTTTGTCCCAGATTGCTAGAAACCCAGGAAATGTCATTAGCTATCTGAGGTTATAGTGAAATCCGCAAAGGGTTACTCTTTGGTAATTACATTTACTGTAGCTATAGAAACCAGGGGCATCAGATAGCCCAGCTGACAGCTCTTTCTCTTCCCCGAAGAACAGCTCAGCTACACGCTACCATCTCCAAAGACTGGGCTCCTGGAGATGGCCTGCATCTGAGAATCACTCTGGCTCTTGGGAGACTTGTTTTCCCCACAGACACCTGGCTGGAGCCCCAGGACATGGGCTGCTCTGGTTCTTGATTGGAAACTGACGATAAAAGACAGAGATGAGAAGCTCTTCCCGTGGCTTCTGCATTGCAATGCGCATCTGAATGTGCGCCAGGAGTTAGCTTCCTGGGGCCGTGGTTCTGTGGCGGATACATTATTTATGGCTGCATGCCATTGTGGAAAGCATTCTGGTACCACAGAGCGGGAGCTGCAGCTTCCCAGCACCTGAAGCTCCTCCCCTTGGGCCCGGACTCCTGAGCCTAGAGCTCATGGGCCTCCTGAGACCACACAGCAGCCCAGGCAGACAGCTGGCCTTGCCCAGAGCTATCTGGAGAGGAAAGCTGGGGACCAGCAAAGGAAGCAGGAGCCACAGGCAGCCTCTGTCTGGATGGGAACTGGGGCTGATGTCCCTGCTAGCTTGCCCCTTCTCTTCTGCCTGCGACATCTCTGCTCACTATCTATGACACAGCCAGCATCTGCCTTCCAAAAGTACCAGCATTTCCCACACCATGGTTGTCAAAGTGGGGTGCCCAAGCCAACAGACAGGATGGCCCAAGCCAGGCCACCAACTAGGACCTTTTAGAATTTGATTTTGGCAAATACTAGGTTCCAACTCCAAACCTAAGGACACAGAAACTTTTGTGGTCAGGTCTTGTCAACTGGTTTTCTTTCAAAACAAGATTTCCCAGTGATGCTGAGGCATGTAAGATAGGAAAATGGCCAGGCCAGCTTCAGGTTCACCGAAGTAACCAACAACCGCTAGGGGTAGGGCCTTGTGTCAGGGCCTCCTTGAGCTTCGGATCTTTCTGATTATCTGGGCTGAGGCCTGCACGTTGCTTCACACAGTGCAGACAGGGCCCGGCAAGTCCCTAAAGCTGAGGCTGGCTGCACCCAGCGGTGCCTGCACCTCCCCACTGGACCACTAGAATGCCCAGGTCACTAGGGATCCCAGGAGCAAAGCCAGCCAGATCAGTGCCTGCTGTGCTGACCCAGGCTGCAGAGGGGTCCCAGTGAGCTAGCCACTCCAGTGCCACCTACAGAAAACAGGGGACACCACTTCTGGGCCAGCCCCCAGGACACATGGTGAGTGCTCCACCAGATCCTGGTCTCCACTCGAGCCCCTAATTCACCCTCAGTTATCCCTGCTCTATGAGCACCCACCCACCTGAATGTCACCTGCCACTCTTGTCCCCTCCTGAGGAATCACAAATGAATAAGAAGGGTCATGGAGGAAACAAGGCAAGAGACAACCTTTCTGTTTTTCTCTTTTCTTTTCCCAAAGACTCTGCCAATTACACTGAATTTAAACTGCTGGCCACGGGGCTACACTTATAATCACAGCTACTTAAGAGGTTGAGGCGGGAAGATGACAAATCTAAAGACAGCCTAGGAGACTTAGTAAAATTTTCTCAAAACAAAACTTTTTTTAATTTTTACTTTTTTATTTGTACATGTTTGCAGTATATCATCACGTTCCTCACAGAAAACTGGCACAGGTACCTAACATGTGAGTTCCTTGTGTGCCCCCTTTCCCTTCCCCACCTCCATCCCTGGGTCCTCCTCCCATTTGCAAAAGATCTTATTTCCCTGTTTCCTATTATCTATCTTTTCATCTTGTTCATTATTTACATCTTGAGTTTCTTATAGAAGAACGACAACAATTAACCTTATGTAGCAAAGTGAAATTTTCAAAGAAGGGCTGAGGATATAGCTCAGGGGTAGAGTACTTGCTTGGCATGTGGGAGGCTCTGGGTTCAAGCACCCCACATCGAAAAAGTCTCCATATCTCAAGGCCTAGGCCAAGTGCATGCACAAGGGTGCACACATGCACACACACACCAGCCCTTCCATCCCTGCGCTCTCCACCCCAGGAGTCCTTGACTGAGTCTCCTGCACTGCTCAGCAGATCCAGCCTGGCCCTGAGCACCTACAGCAAAGCCCAGGACACCTGCTCCTTCCTTTCCCAGATGGACCATGTCTACTGCCCCATGCGAGGTCGCCAGGGGCTGACAAACAGGCAGCAGCCTGGGGCCTTACCTATGCTGCCCTGCCCAGTCCAGCACAACCACTTCACCATCCTACAACCCACAGTCTCCAGGCCCCCAGACAGTACACAGCTCCACAACCACCCCGAGCCAGGCCTCAGAGACTCCATGGTCCTTGGGTCACAATTCTCTTCTGTCTACAAATGCAGGCAGAAACCAAAGCTTGTCCCACTCTCCAAGAGTTGCCACAGCTCTGCTGGCCCAGTAGGTGTATCTGCAAGATTTGTCTGCTCATTTTTAATTCTTCTGAGGAAGGGTCATTTTTTGAGAAAGGCTGGCCTGAACACACAGTGACCCTCCTGCCTCAGCCTCCTAAGTGTTGGGACTACTCAGAGTATGCCACACTGTCTCAATGGTTTTGATGTGTGTCTTGTTCAGGGCAGCCCCAGGAATAGAAACAACTTCACAAACCCTCACCCAAGTGTTCCACATCCTGGGATCCTGCTGGCTTTCCATGTCCTACTGCCAGCAGGGTTGCTTCTCTGTTCACCTGGAATAGCTCAGCAAGCATGCACAGACATTTAACGAAACTCACCCTCTTGACGGGAGGCACCATAGGGGACCACAGACAGAGAAGCCCTCCCTCCACGGGGAACAACACCCTGAACAATATTTAATTTGCAAGGCTGTTCAGGACACTAGTAAGTGAGCCAGACAGTGGGAAAGTTAGGGGACACTAGATAGACGCACACCCTGGGCACAGCCTAACCTAGTGAGCCCTGCTCTGCCTGTGCCTTCTGGCCCTTCTATCTGTGCCCTGGCAGCCTGGTCTCTGCATCAGCTCTGGGGACCCACTTGCTCTGGGGTCAGTTTGATTTCTGTCTCAGGAGGCATCAGCAGCGGCTGTGTCCCATCTCAGGTCCCTTGTCTGGGCACCCCCTCAGCCTGCTGGATCCTCTTCCTGCTCTGTAACCCTGCCCCCAACTCCATCCTGCCTGCCCCTTCATGCCCAGAGCAGCAGCAGCTCCCTACAACGTCTCCTTGTCTCTAAGTGCTCCCCCATTCCTGTGAGGTTCCTTCTCCTTCTGTTCTCTTCAGAGATCTCTGACATGCTGCAGGAATTCATGTGGAGAGTCAGCACCCTTAGGGGTTGATGGAGAGTTGGGTTTCAGCAAGGTTTCCCTCAGTTCTGTCAGCAGTGAGCAGTGGGTTGCTCAGAGTTAGGTGCATTCCTAGACTTCATTAGCTAGATCCAAAGCAGGATGGTTCCTAACAACTGGTGGGGCCTCTCCACCCAGTGACTCCCCTCAGGGCACTAGCCACAATACTGTCTGCTCAAGCATTTTATGAGTAACTGGACAGAGGATACTGGCTGGTCCCATTCGAGGAAGAATTAACACAGCATTTGGAAACCGAAATGATCGCGGTTATCTAGAATATTGGGTCATACTTAGCAAAACTGCTCAACACAGGTAGCTGGAAAGTTGCAGGTGTACAATCAGGTGGGAAGACTTCAGGGGAAGCTTGAGGGAGACAGTGGGGCTCAGCCACCTTCACGCTTAACAGAGGTCAAGGAGGACGTCAGAAGGATGTCCTCATCCTAGGACGAGGAGAAAGAGACTCTACTGAGCTCTATTCTGAGCACAGCATTCAGTAGGGATGGGAGACCATGGGACAAGAATGGAGGGGGACAGCCAGCAGGAAGAGGGGCACAGAAGCCCAGCACAGGGAACAGCTGAGGGGCTTCGACAGAGCTGGGAAGCAGGCTCTGTGTGAAGGTGACATCAAGCCAACTCCAGACACCTAAAAGGATTATCCCCAGGAAGATAAAGAACCAGGGAGCTGTGCCAAGCATGCACTCCTCTAATCCAATTCAAACCATCTGCAACCCACTGCAACAAAATCCCCACTGCACCAACTGCAACCGACTAAAGCATCCTCTGCCACCAGCCCTGGACTTCCACCACTAGTGAGGGTCCTGATCAGCCTCGCAACGAGGCCTTCCACCCAGCCAGGGCCCTAACCCCACCTCCCATCAAAACCAGAAAAGAATGGCAGAGAAAATTCAAAGACAAGTAAAAATAGATAAAAGAAATAAAAGTCCCTATGGTCCAATTCTTTGAAAGTAAGTAGTACAATTTCAGAAGAATGACCAGCCCTAAAATAGTCTCGCATGTAGATTTGAGGGTATTAGCAGCTATAGAAAAAGATCACTTTATATCCACTGAAGAGGAGAATCCAAGACAAATTAGTATCTCTGGGATTCTAACAGAATCACTGTTGGAAGGTATTTTTAAGAAACAGGCATTTTTTGGCACTGCCAAAAAATGCACCTGTAAACCAAAAAAATGCACTTGAGAAATGTGTTTAAGCTAATATATTTTGTTGTAATAAATTTTCTGAAAAATGAGTGGCTTAAGTCAACACAAAACTTCCTTCCTCTGCATACTCCATATTGACAGCAGACTGGTTCTGATTCACTCCAGGATGCGGGGCTGTAGCTGCCTCTCGCAAAACAGAGCAGGAAACATGGCTGAACCAAGCACAGCTAAAGCTCCAGCTCCTAGGAGGGAGAGGTCAACTTTACTCCCACCTCATTGGCCCTGGGAAGTCACATGGCCAACAATGATGCCAGCAAGGCAGCCTGTAACTCCTCCCACTCATAGAACCGGGGATGTTTTGAGCAACTGTTAGACACATCCAGACTAGAGAACTAGATAGTCCGGAAAAGGAGGTAGGTCTCTGGTCATGGGAAATGTAAGAACACGACAGAAAATGAACGAAGCGCCCAACATCAAGAAGTATGTGCCCCAAAGAAGACGTAAGGCATAAAGGAAGAGCTGAGATTAGAAATCAAAGGACATAACCGGTGGACAGAAAAGTTTGTGCCCAGAAAAGATTGCTGGGTTCCCTGGTAGAATGATGTTTAGCCTCAAAGGAAGGGGGCAGGGTGGTGCTTCCAGAAGGGAACTCTCACAAGACCAAACTGCCAGCTGGTTGTGGCCCCCGAAAAGCTTCAGAGGACTCCACAGGCCAGCTTGCTTTCCTAGGGAGTCCCAGTCCCTCACCCCAGACAAGTGGCTAGATCTGCCCTGCCAATCCTGATGATTTATACCAGGAATGCAGACATGGAACCTCCAGACCTCTGTATTCTCCCCACCTCATGAGGATGTAAACTATTTGTGTGCACAAAACATCTCTGAATTATTATAGAATATTATTAAAGTATATTGGAATACTTAATTATTCATGAAAGTATATATTAACTTACAGTAAAATACAAATTAATCAAGGAGTAACAGGGAAACTCGGACACTGCCAACACTAGAGCAAATCCAAACCTGTCAAGTAGGAAATAGTTATTTGTTTCATATTCAATCAAGTCCAAGGCCAGCCTCTCACAGCAGCCCTGGCACCACATGTCAGGGACAGGCACATGGGGTGCAGGGGCTGCAGAGAGTAGGCAGGCAAGCAGAGGGAGAAGACTAAAGACCGGATAGAATGAACACAGCGGCTGGGGAGATGGCTCAGTAAAACAAGCGCTTGCCTGGCAAGCACAAGGGGCCTAAGTTCAATCCTCAGTTCTGAAGAAAAACAAAAGAGAACACAGCGGCAAAGCATTGGGGGCAAGAGACCACACACAGCACATGCATGTACACAAATGTCACAGCAAGTCCACTTAAACTCTACAATCAATGTGCTAATAACTAGACAATAAAAAAAAAAAAAAAAAAAAAAAGTCTGATCCTAAGACCACCCCCAGAGGCTCCCTCTAGTGGAAACCAATGAGCACAGCGCCTGCTCTGTGGGATCCCCGGTGTCTCCCTGGGGAGCACAGTGGTTTCTCCTTGTGAACTAACCCGCTGGCCTGCGCTCAATCAAGTCAGTGTCTTGTGAGCCAGATTTATGTGAGCCAACCCCCCGCACCCAGGCCTGAGACAACTGCTAACCTGCTCCACCCCTCAGCCAAGAGTTCACTCCTCCTTTGTGAGGGAGCATTGGAGCCACCTTTCCTGCCCTAGCCTTGGGGTCTGCTCTGCCTTCAACAGGGAACTCAAGCGCTGCCGTCCTGTCATCCTCGCCACTTCTGAGCCTGCACTGCCAAGCACTGTGACAGACATTAAACCCCACTGTGACTATCACTTCATGATACCCCTTTACCCAGCCTTATGATCAACAGGTACCAAATCACCCTCACTTTAGGAAAAAGGAAAGCCAGGCTCAAAGACATTAGATAACTTCCCACAGTCAAACAGCAAGTGACAGGATCCGAAGCCAGATGCACCTCTAAGACCTGCAACTCCCCTCCACCCTGGGCCCTGCTTCATCTTGTGCTTCCTTCCCATACTGAAGGCAGGGTCTGCAGAAGCTGCTGGTCTCTGTGAAGAATGCAGACAGACTAGGATGAACTGGGAAACACTGCAGGGGGCTCCAGAGGAAACCAGAGAAGGCTGCTAGGAGACTGAACATCCGGGGCCCTAGCCCAGCATGGGCGAGGGTGTTAACCTCAGTTACAGACGTAGCCAGGGCCTGAGAGCATCCAGGGTGGCAACAGACCCAGACTGCCCAACCACCAGGCCCCCTGGAGCTAAGACAATTTCCCCTTCACAGTAGAGGGCAGTCTTGTATTTCCTGCTTGAACTTGGGGATAAAGATGGGAAGAGGGTGCTGCCTGGGAGCCATGCACACCCCTCCAAAACATAGGCTCCCCAAACCAGAGGGACAGCCTGAGAGGAGGCTGCCAGGACCCAGGCTCCTAAGCCCATTCATTCTTCACCAGCCAAACCCATGGGTAAGCTCCACACGACAGGGGCGCCATTATTGCTCTAATTTGTAGATGAAGAAAATTGAGGCACAGGCAAGTTCCATGGCTTGCAAGACCCTAGGCCAGAACTGAGTCTGGGGCTGATGCTCCGTCATGGCAGGACCTAAGAGTGCCAGGGCAGAGGGCACCAGGACCTGTGGAGCCAGAAGGGCTGGCTGCATTCTGCAGTGAGGCTCATGTGGGCAAAGTAACAGCAGCACCGAGCCAGCCCACAGACTCCATGGGGACATGCTCCTCTGCTCTGATAACCCCAGTGCCCAGACAGGGGGAGCCTGGCACCCCACCAGAGATGCCCCATCAGACAGCACATCCAGGTTCCAGCTCCAGGAACCCATGGACGGGATCAGCAGGAAGCTCAGGCAGGGAGGGACAGGTGGAGCCAGGTGTCAGGGGGCAACCCAAGGGCCAGGTCCTGCACTGCAGAGGAGCCCAGGAGGCCCCACCTGGCAGGTTGAGCAGGGGCAGGGAGGGAGCACAAGTCTGTAGCCAGCAGCCTGGCATACAGACCCATGGTCACAGGTGGCAGGATGGCTCACCATACCACACTGAGGACATAGGACAGCCACCCACCCACAATCAAGTCTTTAAACTTGGCCCAGGGCAGAGCCCAGCCCTCTCAAGAAGATTTTTGGTTGTTGGTTTTGTTGGTGTTTGTTTTTGCAGTACTGGGGATGGAAAACAGGGCTTCCAACTGAGCTACATCTCCAGCCCTTTGAAAATTTTTTTATTTCAAAATCAGGTCTCATTAAATTGCTAAATAGACCAAGCCAAGCTCAAACTTTTGATCCTCCTGCCTCAGCCTCCATGCCTACCTTTTATCAGGGATTCTGACTCCACCCAGCCAGGAATAAGGGGATACAAGCCAAACTCTGGGAGTTCAGAAAGGGGAACCATATTTGGGCCTTTGAGCTCAGCCAGGTCCCAGGCCACTAGATGAGGTCCAGGCGCTGTGGCCTCCAGGGTCCCTGGGCCCCCCACTGACTGGACTGGGGGTTGCCCCCAGAGGAGGCAGAGCCACACCATGCCTGCACGCACACACACACACACACACACACACACACACACGCACACACGCACACACACACACACACACACACACCCAAAGACATCAGTGGCCTTGCTCACCTAGGTCTGTCATTCACGGTCCCTGCGAATTCCTATCACAGTCTCACCTCTGAACAAACCAAGCTCAAAAAGGTTATACAGCTGAGCTGGCCTGCTCACTGCACAATCAGCCAGCAACACACAAACTCAGGCACTGACACAGTAGACAACGCTACCTCTCCTGCACCCCACTTCCAACCCACATTCCTCCACCGCCTCCCTAGTGGCCTGCGCAGGTCCAGATTGCCCGTGGACCCCAGAGCCGCAGAGACCTAGTACAGAGCGCGGGGACTGAGGCCGCAGGAAGCCAGGCTCCAGGCTCTGGGTTCCCAGGCCTGCGTGCCCTCCCCCAACCGCTCCCTCAGAGGCTGCCTGTGTGGGAACTCCAGGCCCGGCGCTGCAAGGGAGGCGATTTATTCTGGAGAAAACATCTTTGTTCTGCGAGTGAACGGGAGCCATTTGCAACAATTTAATGCTCTGTTCGCCGGCCCGGGCGCCCGGCGACCGCGCAGGCTTCTTGGAGGCGGAGCCGTGCATAATGAGGCTTCTCACTGCAGCCACCGCCAGCCTGCCAAACCCGGGCGGTCATTTATCCATTCATCTGGCATGACGCCCCCTGCATTTCATCCGCTAGAACAGATTTGGTGCTGAAGAGTGTGGACTCAGGGAGAGATCCCCACATTCCATTTCCTGCGCCCTAAAGTGTGTACCAGCTTTGGGCACCAGGGCCCTGGGTGACCCTAGCTGGGAACAGAAAGCAACAAGGGGGAACCCACCTCTCCCAGCCTCTGAATCCAGGGCCCCACACTGCTGCCTGGAGACTGGCTAACTGTAATCCAGGCTGCAGCTTCTTGGGGTCCCTGAGTCACTGCACCGCCAACTGCATCGCGGGCCCCAGTGCAGGGGCTGGAATCCCAGCTGTGCCACTCACCAGCTGTGTGCCTTGCTTCTCTTGCCTCAGTTTCTCCACAGGCTGTGGTGAGAATTAAGTGAGTTGCTATTTGGCAAGTTCTTAGAACAATACCTGGAGAGGAGAGAGGGACGTATTGGACTGCTTTCTGTGGACAGGAAGGGGTGGCTTTCGTACTGCAGAGGAGAGGGCTGGAACCTGTCCAGGACCCAGGAAGAGCCGGGAGCAGACCCAGGCCATTCACCTGCAGGGTTGAGGCCTTCAGTTTGGGGGCTTTGGGTTTTAGCAGGATCTTGGGATGACCCTCCACCTCAATTTCCCTGAGTGTCTTCTAACTCTACCAGCTCAGGCTGGCCCTGAGGGACACCACCTGGGTGCTCACATGCCCATCTCCGCTGCAGCAGTACCCATCCTCAGCCTCAGCCCTTAGACCCTCCATCACTGCCCACAGGGTCTCTGCAGCACCGCACTGACCTGGACACAGGCCACCACTCCCTGCCTGTCCTCTTGTGCCTCACATGCCCCTACCCCCAGGGCCCGGAATCCATACCCCACTGCACAGTCCCTGTCACTCTTTATATCTGAATGCAGATCCCTGGGACGCTGTCCCTGCTTGAAAGTCTCAATGCCCTCTGAGCAGCTGTCCCCAGCAAGGCCCAGTCCCTGAACACCCCTGGAGGCTGCCTGATGCTCCTAGAACACAGGCCTCCTGCCTCCTGCCTCCTGCCTCCTGTCTCCTGCCTGCAGATGGGGAAGGGGCGGAGGGGGAAGCCCCTAGCCCAGGCTGCACGCTGACCCTGACCACGGAGCAAGGTCACAGCGAAGCTCGGAGTCTGTGCGCGGAGAGAAGAGCCGTGTCCCACGCAGGAGCTGCTCTGCCCAGGCAGCTGCAGGCCCAGCCCCTGCCTCCTTCAAAGAACAGAGAGGCAGGCATGCGGGCAGACAGACGCCCAACACAGAGACCTCCCCTCGCCTGGAGTCACCACACCCCTTCCTCTGCCGCCACTGCTCTCTGCTCCTAGGGGAAAAGGGCTGCTCCTGGACCCCAGGTTGTCCCCAAACACTGCTATCTGTCTCTAAGGTCCAGGACCAGTCAGGTGAGGCCCGTCTTTCCACCCCTTTTCTTCCCTGCCACAATTCAGCACGGAGAAGTTGCCCTGGCCACGCACCACTCCCTATAGCCTTGGGAATAGCCTCTTCCTAGAAACTTAGTCTCGGGGCTGGGATTGGGGGATGGGGGTGGGGGGCAGGGAGTAGGACAAGGCCCTGGTTCAATCCCAAGCAGTGTAAAAAAAGAAGTAGTGCTGTAGTGCTGGTGATAGTGGACGAGGCAGAGGAGGAGGAGGAGGCACTGTACCATGTGCCAGGGGAAATTCTCCTATTTCACAGATGAGGACACAGAGGCTTAGTCACAGGCACAAAGCTTCTAAGTGGCTCAGCCTGGATTTGAACCCAGGGTACCAATCTGTTCTTGTCCCATGTATGAAATCAGACCTGTTGCCCAGGCAACCATGGAGGAGAATGGGTTTCTGATCCAGGTCTGTCTTCTGGTGTTCAGAGGCAAAAGGAAACCAACATTTTACAACAATCAAAGGTTGTTCCCAGTAAACATCAGACGAATCATCTTCTCCAACAGTCAATTTTCATTTTGCAAGTTGCCCAGTGACAGCAGCAAGTAACGGCCCAGAGGCTCTGCAAAGCTGCCAATCTGCTGCCCAGCCTCCCACGCCTGGCTGCTGTGCTGCTGTGGCTCAGCCCCTTGCCCCATACCCCCACCCAGCTCCCATGCCCCCAGACTCAACCTCAGCCCAAGCATCTCTGGGCCCTAGGAGAAGAAACAGCAGAGCTCAAACCACAGCTACGCCAGGGGTGGGCACTGATGACCCACCTCGTGCCTGCTGGCCCCAAGCCCTCCCCGATCAAGATCCTCTCCTAATATGAGCAAAGGTCCTGCTGCCCACGACAACGCACAGCATCCATGACCCCAACAGAAAGCTCCAGGAAGAGCCCTCGAATTCCTCCCAACTCCCTATGGCATACACAGCCACCCAGCCCACACACCAGCAGCAATCCAAGCCACCCCATCTCTCCCAAAGGCATGCCCCTGAATGGAGGAACCCCTGCTCTGTGCCTGTGCCCAACTCTGCCTTTATCTAGCCCATGCTTCCTCACTCCCATGTGACTGGAGTGGACAAGAGGATCTTTTCCCGGGAAGGCACCTGCTATGGCTTACCTAGATGTCATCCTCTCCCCCAAGCCTTGTGTGCACCTAGATGGGGCATTGAGGAGGCGAGAGCATGGCCATGTGATTATGGACGAGCATGTGTGGCAATGGATTAGCCCAATGACTGGTTTAGCCCAGTTTTGGATATGGATAACGAGAAGGGCCACCTCGGGTGTGGGTGACACCATCCACAGGGCTGGTAGCCTAGATGGCACAAAGGAAAAGAAGGCTGCTGCAGCTGTTTCGCTTCACTGTCTCTTGCATACCCTGTCAAGGGCTGTTTCTCCTCCACCATGACACCTTGTTTTGGAGCCAGTCAACTATGGACTGAACCTCTATAAACTACGAGCTGAAATAAACCTTTCCTCCTTTACTTCATGGGTGTTGGGTATTCTGTCTCAAGAAAGGTAACCTGGTAACTAAATGCCTGCGCTCCACACCAGGGCCAAGCCTCTGAGGGTATCGGCTCAGAGTCCTGCTCAACTCTATAGCACCTGCTCTGTGACAGCTAAGAGAGCTACAGGAACCATGCCATCCCTGGACTATGATTCTACAATGGTCCCAAAGCCATGCACGCATGTTGCTGGTTCAGGAAATCTTCTTGGGACCTCTGCACCCTGAGATTCACAGCCAGAACAGAACTGAATCCTCAATTTCAGCCTGGAAGGACTCCTCACCCTTCTATTCCCCAGAAATGCTCCAGAGCGAGCTGTGGTCTCTTCCTTAAGCCAGCACAGCTCCTGTCTTCAAGAACATCAGCAACACTAGTGAGGGCCCGGCACAGGGAACAATGGCCTGCTCCAGGCAGGGCCACATCACACCACATCTCAGCGCAGATTCCCAGCACTGTCCACAATAGGTGGTGAATGAGTGGACAGGTCATCTACCCCTGACCGCAGTAACAGCACAGGCCCCATCAGGAGGCCCCACCAGGTTCCCAAGCTCAGAGAAGGAAATGTGCAGGTGGGGTCCTGACATCACACAGCCATCATCTGGCAGTGGTCCAAGCCAAGTGTGCCCAAGCCGCAGCCTCTGCTGCCTCAGAGCCACATGGAATCCACTTGACAAGGACTCCCACAGGGACCATGCTGGTGCCTGCCCACCCACACCTTCCCTGAGCTTGGACTCCAGGCCCTGGGTTCTGTGTGCCACCGTCTCACCCCGACCCAGAAAGAGCTCAGCTTCCAGAAATACAGGCAGTAACCCCTGGATCTCCCTGGCAACCCTGAAGCTTTTGTTCCTGGAGAATGGAACTGATTCATTCCCAGGGGGAGCCTCAGGTGCTGCTGCCATCAGGCTGGGTGGGTCACAGGAGATGCAACAAGGACCAAGCTCTGCTGGGCTCCTGGGCAGATGAGTCCCAGCACCCACCACACCCGCTAGCCCGGTGTGCTCAGGTGGGGGACAGCCAAAGGGATGTAGCCGCATCCAGCACCTGCTCTGAGTCTCTAGCCCTTCCTCCTGGGCTTCATGGGGTCCCCTCTGAAAACCACTCCAGGTGCCCACAGCCCTGAGCTTGCTATGTCAGTCCTCCCAGCTGAGGCATCTCTCCCCCTCTCAAGCTATGACTACCGCTGCATGGTGTGCTCCTAGAGGGAAGGCCTACCCTTTCCCTCTGAGAAGCCCAGCCCAACTCAGGAGTGACACACAGGGATTTCCTGCCCGCACAGTCAGGCCCACATGGTAAACTGAGAGGGGCTGTGCTGCACATCCCTTCCACACAGAAAGCTCAGGGCTGGATGCAGCTTTCCAGCTCAGTCTCCTCCCACCAGCATCTCCAGGAGCTTGGATGGTGGCTGTTGGCCAGCTTGGCTCTGCAATGAGGAAGGTGACCCCAGGGAGCAGAGCCCCAGAACAGCCTCTCCTGCTGAGACTCAGGGACTGTCCATAACTGTCACATGGGCCACTCAACCATGGCCAATGCAAGGCCTGAGAGCGAGTGCTTCCTGCAGTGGCCAAGCCAACCCAGGGCTGAGGACCCCAGTGCAAGGGCACTGACACCTCCCGCTGGCTTCCTACATAGGCCCAGTGCCAATACCCAGTGGCAATCATAGGACAACATCTGAGAAAAGAAAGGGGTTTTCAGGGTACACTTGAGCCATGTCCCTGACCCTGAGCAACTCTTTTCACCTCTGCCATCTTGGCTTCTCATCCTAAAACAGGCATCAGCCAGATCAGCCTTAAAACAAAGGCAACACATACATCACATATATGGTGCCATCATACTGCCATCCTACTGCCCTGAGCTGCTAAGACCTTAGATCACCCCAAGGTGCCCTGAAGACTGGGGAAAGGGGAGCCGGCCTGCAGCACTGGCCTGGCCTCCAGCTGCAGCTGCTGACGCAGGGTGGGTGGGATGTGAGCAGGCACAGCTCTCACCCTCACCGAGCAGGGCAAGGCCCAGGCTCTGCTGTGCAAGGCTCTCTGAGGTCCCCAAGCCACTGGTCCAGATTCCGAAAGATGCCACTTGTGACTCCACTGAGGCTCAGGGCCTACACTGGTGCCCTGGTCACCCAGCGTCCCCCTCTCCTCAGACCTCCCCTGGCCCTCAGCCCTTCCTCTTCAGGCTGCCACAGCCAACCCTTTCACTGCCAAGCACAAGAGACTGGTTTTTCTTTTTTAAAATTTATGGAAAAATACAAAATTTCATAACAAAATAGTAATAGAATAAGTTAATACACGGAATATTGTTATCTTCAAATTACTCTGAGTATAAAATATGGGCATAAAAATATATTAGCTCCAAATGATATTAACACAAAGCAATCTTTTAATTGAACAGTAAGAAATTGGTAGTATATAACTCAGATCTTTTTCCTTTTCCCTTTCTTCTTTCACTCTTCCCCCACCCTAGTTCCTCTTCTGTTTTGAATGATTCCTTCCCATATCACAATCTATTATACATTCTGGACCTTATTTAGTGTTTCAGGTTCTCACCCCAGGGAGACAATACCATGTGTACACATGTGATTATGAACCAATTCTCTTATGGCTCAAGTTGCACCCAATTAGCCACAGATGTCTCAAGTTTATCCCTCTGAATAACTGAGCAGTAGTCCATTGTATAAAAACCACATCTTCTTATCTATTCCAAAGTTGGTGGGCATTTGGGTTGTTTCCAAGATCTAGCTATTATTACAAGTTGTACTTCTGTAAACATGGGTACAAATCTATCACTGTGGTATGTTGCTTTCCATTCTTCCCGGAAACAGGAGAGACTCCATAGGCAGTTGGAAAGCCACTTCTTGGAGGCAGGCAAGGGCACTTGAGTTCAGTGTACCCACCACCCACTGTTCTTGCCTAGGGAGGTCTGGGGATGAGGATGGGGATTATGTGGCAATACCCCTGAGAGAATCCTACTGGGCAAAGACACAGCCAGGGCTCATCCTGTCCAAACACACTGGTGCCACGTTTGCCGATCACCTCTTTGGTTCCAGGGACCTCCCTGGTGCTTCATGCATGCACCATGTGAAAGCCAGCACCCTTCCATGGTACATGGGGACATCCAGGCTCCTAATGTCAAGGGCTGAGCAGTTCATCTGTGGGGCATCTCACCCTGCATCTCAAGCTCCCTCCCAGAACCCTGGCATAGAATGAATCCCCATTTCCCCAATGGCTACACAAATCCCTCCTAATCTGTAGGCCAGCATTTATAATTGCATTCAATGAAAAATGTTGAAATGAACCTAATTCCTCATAGTTTGGAAACATAAAACATCTGCCTTGTTTTGAGCAGCCTTATTCCCTAATGCAAACAGCTACACACTGTTTTCCTCAGCCCTTCAGACTATGGACTCCTTGAGAGCAGGGGCTATGAATTATCCTACTCAGTCCCTGCTGCAGCCTGGCACAGAGCGCTGGTCCGTGACAACTACAGAATTAAACTCCCCCCACCAACCTCACTGCAGCACCTCCCCCTCCAAGCCACCCCCTACAGCCTTGTTTTCTCCCTTTTTCCATCGTTCACCGAGCTAGGACTACTAATGTTCAAAATAGTAATAGCTCGGGCTTCTGGGGCTGGGGAGATAGCTCCATGGCACAAGTGCCTGCCAGGCAAGTGTGAGGTCGTGAGTTCAAACCCCAGTCCCAGAAAAAAAAAAAAAAAAAGACAATAGCTTGGGCTTCTGATTCTGACCAAGGTGGATAGACGAGGACTAGATTTACCCAAAACATTCAAATAGATGAAGGAACAGATACATGAAATGAGAGTCTCAGGACACTGAATACGATCTCTAAGAAAATGGACAGTAGTCCTGGGGAAACTAAACTCAAACAAGGGAAATGCCAGAGTTGCTTCAGCTTGATACTTAAGAGTGTTTCCAGGGTGACACAGGGAGAGGAAAACAGGAAGCATCCATCGATGCCCTGAGTTGAGGATCTGAAGATAAGGAGTTTAAGAAGACCTTGATGGCCTGGGATTATAGGACCAATCTAACAAACAGAAGGGGAGACAGAGAGAGGAGAGAGATGTGGTGATTTTTAGAAAGTCACACTCAGGTATTCAGCTGAGTCTGAGAAAACTACCCAAAGCCAGAGAAAGAATGGTCTAAGAAATGTAAGGGAGCAGCGCCCAGCACTCACACAGCTCCCAGAGCAGTGTTCTCTTCCCACCAAAGTGGAGGCCACGACTGACAGGGTTGTTTGGAGAGTGCATGAAGGGCCCTGTCTCCACAGCCAACACTCTGCCCTGCCATCGCTCTGCCCTGCCCAGAAAACAGCAAAAGAAAGGCACAGAGAAACAAGCTACTTCCACGTAACTAAGCTCAGCCTAGAATGAACCTCAAGAATGTCTCTAGAAATGCAAAAACATCCATCACAACATCCAGAATGCAACTAAAACTCACTATATATTTAAGAATATAAGAAAAATATTCTTATACGGAGAAGAAAAATCACTATCAAAACTGAAATAGTGGGCCAGTGAGATAGCTCAGTGGTCTAAAACATCTGCTTAGTCAAGCTCAGGTAACCACAGGGACTGTGGTTTGGTCCCTGGCACCACTTTTTAAAAACTAAAATAGAACCCACAGATGTCAGAATTAGCAGAGTAGGATATTAAAATAGTCATTATACCATGTCCTGTATTCAGAAGTTATGTAGAAATATAGAAATTCCGCCGGGTATGGTGGTGCACGCCTGTAATCCCAGCACTCAGGAGGCTAAGGCAGGAGGAT
>PVJA010017760.1:28695-41193 GCA_004027025.1 Myocastor coypus | reverse complement strand
CCAGTTTTAGGGGGAAAGACCTAGCAGTAAGCTAGCTTTGAGCTGGTGAAAGAAAACCTGTGATGTCTTTGCTTTGGGATTGGTTGAACTCTTGCTATCCCAGGGCGGAAGATGGAAAGAAGAGAGAAACGCATCACTGGATGGAGCACTGTACCTAAAAAGAAGCAATGATAGAAGTAGATGAAATCACTCAAGACTACGGAAAGAGGGGGCCGAGGACAACCTTGAGGAGCGGCAATATTTAAAGGAGGAGTAAAAAAAGAAAAGCCAAACAAAGACACTGAGAAAAAGGGAAAACCTACCAGGTAGAAAGAAAGTAGCAGAAGTAGTGCATTAGCATTATTTTCCCCTTTCTGAGACAAAATACCTGATGCTCAAAATTAGGGAGGGAAAGGTTTATTTAGCTCACAATTTGGAGATGTTTAGTCAATAACCAGCTGGCTCTGAGGCAGGGGAGCCTGGCTGGGGAGTGACAACTCAAGGCAGCAGAAGATGGTAAAGGCAACAAAAGCGAAAAAAGAGGAAAGCTGGTCTCTTTTCCTTCCTTATATTGTGTGCAGGCTGCCCTTGTAGGACAGGGCTGGTGTAGCACTCAACAACAGCTCCAGGTCTTCCTGCTGCAGGGGCTTGGGATGGTTACAGAGTGAGCGCCCCGGTCCCCTGCTGAATTACTTAGTAAACGTCTATGCTTCTGCAGTTGGCACAATGTATCAACTATGACAAACGGCATGAAGTATTAGAATCCAAGGAAGATGAGCTTGAAAAAGAGTCAAGCACTGCATAAATGTGACATGGCTGAGATTCTGAGATGAAGACAGCTAAGCTTGAATTTTGGCATTGAGAACCTGGCTTAGGATGGCAGGTCTCAAATCTAAGGAAATGAGAAGTCTTTTAGGCAGTTGTTAAAACATGAATCGAGATTCAGGCATGGTGGTCTGCACACCTGTAATCTCAGCACAGTGGTAGACTGAGGCAGGAGGATTGCAAGGTCAGGCCCGGCATAGGTACCTTAGCAACTTACTGAGCTCCTATCCCAAAAATAAAGAATAAAAAAAGAAGATAGCTCATTGTGAAGACCTTGAGTACAGTCTTTAGTTACGCAGACACACACACACACACACACACACACACACACACACACACACACGCACACACACACACACACACACACGCACGCACACTGCAAGGGCCCAGATCCTAGAGTTTCCAATTCCACAGTCTAAAGTGAGATCTTAGATCTGCATTTTCTTTTTTAAATTGATGCAGGGTCTCTGTACACAGTTTGAACTCATAATGATCCTCCTGTCTCAGCCTCCCTAGTGCTGGGATTGCAGGCAAATGCCACCGCATCCAGTTTTGGGGCCAGCGTGGCACATCTGAAGTTCTGGGGCTGGCAGGACTTGCACTTGCCCGGCAGCTGAGATGTCTCCCTAGCCCTAGGTTTGCATTTTTAACAGATTTCCAAGGATGCTGATGTCATTGATCTCAGGGAAGCACTTAAAAAGGTTTAGACTATTGCATCTGGGATTTTTATACAATGGCTCGAGCAGGAAATAACTCTGTATGGGCCATTAGAGGAAAGAGTAGGAAATAGGGCCCTGCTAGGCTGCCCACAGAAGGAAATAACTCAGCATACAAAGAATACATTAAGCAAACAGATTGAAAGGGTTTGATTTAGAGGAATGAAAAGAAAAAAGGAGCAAATAGCGAAATGTGAGTGGATACTTCAGCTGGCATAGTAGCAAAAGCGGCTACTATGACAAATGAAATGCAAATCCTGCCTACAAGAATGGGGTGCTCTTGCCTTTCTCTGAGTCCCCAGCACCAAGTAAGGACCTCGTGTGTGCAAGGACTGTGTCAGAATGAACGGAACTAAAAAGTGAGACTGAGAAAGCAAAAAGGAAAACAGACCTTGTTCCTGAAGAATGGGGTGAAAGAATTTATTGTCTGTGGCACCAACTGAGCAATACCAAAAAAATGCAAAAGAAAGTAAACAACCAAACTTGATGAAGCAGAAACCCTACCTGTCCCTGATCAAGGAATCCCACCAGTTCCTTGGTGAAGGAGAATTGGAAGAGCAGGCCGCAGCATGGTCTGAGTTCTCCGCAGACTTACAATGCCAAGTACTTTCTAAACTATCTACGCGCGCTCTTGTGCAGATGTAAGGTGTGGAGGACCCTCCGTTGTTGTGAAAATTCTTCATTAATTCAAAGGGCAGTTTTCAGCTAGAACATTCAATTTCTATTTAGGATAGAAAATGAGCAGTAAGAAGGGAATGAAAAAGACTGTATCTGACAAAACTGTACTAATACCTTGTATTGGTTTTTTCTTTTAATTGGAATAAATTCTCCCATACAGTGGTAGTAAGCTACTTGAGGGCAGAAATGTATTTTTATTGCCACCGTTTCCTGAAGTCACTGACATGTAGTAGTATCCCTCCCAGAAAATAAAGTACTTTTACTTTTAAGGAGGAAACAAAAGAATGTGGTGTGATGGACAAGGGGAAGAAGGAAGGAAAGGAAAAGAAGAGGCCAGGGATGAGAGGATTCGGGAAAGGTAGGACTGCAAGGGCACAGGCAGAACGGGAACGCGGTCAACAGAACAGTGACTCCCAAAGCCTGTCCTTGCGTCATCTTGCATAACAAAAGGGACTTTGCAGTTTTAGTTAAAGACTTTAAGAAGGGAAGATTATTCCGGGATTTTCTGGGCAGGCCCATTCTAATAATATTCATCCTTCAAAGTGGAGAAGAAATTCAGAAGAAAGGACCAGAGATAAGACTAAAGGAGCAGAAGCAGGAGAGAAACTTGAGTTTTGCGTGCTGACTTTGTGTTAACAGCGGGAAGAACCAAGGAAAGTTGCCACTGGATGCCTGAAGTATCAGCTGGCGTCCAACAAGGCTGTACACCTCAGTCCTTCCATCACAAGGGCTCCAATACAGCCACACAATCAAAATAAGCAAGAAACAGATGCTTCCCCAGAGCCTTTAGAGAGGAACACAGACTAGTCACCACTGTAATTTTAGCCCAAGGCGACCCCATCAGATTGCCAACATACAGAACTATGAGAAAATAAATCCATGCTGTTTAAGTCACTGTGTCCAGTGACTTGTTATGGCAACAATGGAAAGCTAAGGACATTAAGAGACAATGAATATTAATAAGAAAAGGCAGAAATATAGAAGACTGTAGCGAACTAGTATCAAAAATTATATAGGTCCTGCATTTCAGTGAAATATAAGGTCTAAATACCTCCCCAACACACACACACACACACACACACACACACCCCAGAAGTGAATGTTGAATTCAGTCTTAAATAATTCGTTGGGCTCCCTTCCTTTCTTGAGGAGATCTTACTTCCAGATAATTTTTTTTTTAATCTCCCTGATTGATGAGTCACTATCTTTGCTCTCTTGTACAATATTGTCTGTCACAGGAACACATTAGTGCTTAATGGCTTAATGTTTAAGAGGAAAAAAGTAGGAGCCGCCTCTGCTCACTGGAGAGCCTCTAGCAGTGAGGCCAGCCAGATGGAGGAAAGAAAGCAAATAAACAACAGAAACAAAAGCAAAATAACCCAGCCCTAGGAGGGGAAGGAGTCAGAAGATTCCAGGAGAAAGAAAACTGGAGGGATGGAGGGATGGAAGGATGGAAGGACAAATGGATGGATGGATGGATGGATGGATGGATGGATGGATAGATGGATGGGTGGATGGGTGGATGGATGGATGGATGGATGGATGGATGGAACATAGTGTATTAGTGAGCTGCCTTATTGCTGGTGCAAAATACTGTTCCCTCCTTTAAGGGAGGAGAGGTTTGATTTGCCTCGTAGCTTCAGGGGCTTCAGCCCATGATCAGCTCAGCTGGCTGTGAAGCAAGAACATGGGGCAAGGTTTCAGAACAAAGCTGCTCATTCCCTACCTCCAATCAATGCAGGGAGCCATGCACATGAGTGGTTGAACCCACTGATAACTACGACATCTCCTTGGCCCAATCACCTTTTCAGGAGTCTCCTAACACAGAGTCCGGTTGGCAATTTATACCTAATCATCACAGATGGAGTTAATGGTTAAAGGAACAAAATACTTGCTGAACTGTCTCATGGGGAGCAACTCCTAGAGTCCATGAGCTGTTCATAGAATTTGTCTTGCAAGTACCTCTGGATAATTTTCAAGGAAGGGAATTCAAAGAATTTATCCAAGGATTCGGTTTTCGGTCTTCCTCTCCATCCTTGTCTCCCTAGATGAGAGATGGGAATGATCTGCCTGGACTCCAGAGTCAGAAAGTTACAGATCTAGTCCAGCCACTTAACAGTTTTCTGACCTTGCATAGGCCAGTGTCTTTTCCAGAGAAATAGAGACACTCACTGTACCTACCTCTCAGGGTTGTCATGAGAATTAACGTGTATATATATAATACCCTCTCTGCCATTCATGACTCATGTCCTGAAATACCTCATAACATCTTATACCATCCCATCATCTTATGCCAATTTTAAATTACCTGCTTCTTCTCTTTTTCACTCCCATAAGCTCCACAAAAGCAAGGACTAAATCTCTTGTTTCACTCTCACCTAAATCCAGATATTCAAATATCAATGATGAAATAGAGGTGATTGAATATCTGGCATGTAGGCACAGATATTTAAAATATGTGTCAGGTCCTTGCTGTGACTGTTTGAGGAAGTCACATCACTTCTTTGAGTCTTCTTCTCCTCTTCTGTTAAATGACAATGGTATGCTAAGCTATCTATCAGTTTGTTTCCAGTTCTATAATTCTCTCTTCTTCTGGCCTCAAGCAAAATAAATTGTTGAAGCAATGTGAACAAAAGACACACAATGACTTGATAAGACCCTTACCAGAATATTAACAGGTATGGCGGATGGCTGACCGGATGTCCCTTGATTTGTTCACAGCTCTCTGTACCCATGCTGTTGGGCAATCTCTCCTATGCTGACTCTAGATTCAGCCATGTAACTTCACAAATATATAGTTTAATTTGAGGCTTTCAAAAACACTTATACATTGAGGCTTGCTATCTCTTTCTTCTCTTAGACTCCTGAAACCTTCATTATGAAGAAGCCTGCTCTGGATTTCTGGATAACTGAAAGTATGTGGTGCAGACACCACTACTCCACTAGCCAACAGTCACTCTACTGCCAGATATGTGAGTGAGGCCAGAGTGGATAATCTTATCACAACCTAATCCAACAGCTCACTGGTGACACAAGTGGAGTAGCTGAGATCAGCTAAACCATCTCGAGCCAGGGCTACCTCACTGACCTACATAACTCTGACATCATTGATTATTATCTTCAAACAAAATGCCCATCGCCTGAGAAATAGATGAAAAATATGGTATTTTTATACAATGGAGTATTACTCAGCTATAAAAAAAGACAAACTCAAAGTCTTCATAGGTAAGTGGATGCAATTAGAGGCTATATTCACAAATGAAATAAGTCAGACTCACATGTCTAAATATCATATAGTCTCCCTAGTGCAAGAACCTTAAAGAAGAAATAAATCTGAAAGGTATAATAGATACAGTAAAATGGAAAGAAATGAAATTTAAGGATTAAACAAAGAGGAGAGAAAGGAGAAAAATAAGGAAAAGGGTAGGGAAAAAACATGCAAGTGTATCAGGATAGCTGAGGTGGTTGTACTAAGCATTCTCATTAGTCTTTTCAAAATAGCAGTTATTGTGCAGAATTTACACCTTGAGTAACTGTCTGCCGATGTCTGGGAACTAAGCAACTACACGGGGCATAGCAGTGTATAATAGAAAAACCTTGGTTGAATACCTGTCATCTTGGTCTTCTAAATGTACAATTTCTAATGTCATATCAATTATTACTATAACTCTCTTTGGAATAATTTTTTAAAGGTAATAAAGGAAAAAAGAGACAAGAACAAAAATTTAATTTCTTGAAAGCAAGTAATAATATACAATCATATGTCCAATCTTACATGACTACATGTGTTAATCTCAGCAACAGATTTGATGATAAAAATAGATAACATACCAGCCATTGTTAATCAGCTATTCTTGTTTGGAAAGTCTGTAACATATATATTGCTGTATGTTACCTTGCTTCTACATTTGTGCCTGATTTTTGTTCTTTTTGTTTGTTTGTTTTTAGTCTTCAAAATAAAATAAAATTCTAATAAACAAATAAATAAATAAGTGGTTGTTGTCTTAAAGCACCAAATCTTAAGATGTTTTGTTAAATGCAAAAGTCACATGGAGTAGTCCAAATTTAAGCTCTCCTCCTGAACACCAGCCTTTTATGTTCTCAGTTTCTTTGTTTGGTGGTACCAGGGATTGAACTCAGTACCTGCGCTTGCCAGGCAAGCACTTTGAGAGCCATTTTTAACCTACCCACTCCAACTTCATTTCTAATATGGAAAAGCAAAACTAATATAGGCAACTGAATAAAATCAGGGGTATACTAGACAGTTTGTGTTTCTGTCCTCTGAAACTTTGGTCAACCTTTCTTTTCATCTAGGTGGATAATTCAATATTTTCTTGTATATGACATACATACTAACTTACTGACCTAACTTGACATATTCCACTTGAACACAGTCTTAAGAGAAAACTTCATGCCATGAATTCTGCCCCACTGTCTAATTCCCCAAAGGAAGTGCTCGTTCCTGGGAAGGAATGTCCTTCCTTTCCCCTTCTCAATGCCAAGAGTCATTTTTCAGTGACTGCCAGATTTGTGAACCAAAATCTAGTGGACTATTTGGTGACGGGGGTTGCTTTCCTCTATTCTTTAGAACTCAGGATTCAACCCCAGGCCTTCACTCCAAGCCACATACTCACCCTTTTTTTTATTTTTTATTTTGAAACAGACTCCTACCAAGTTGCTGAGGCTCAGTTCAAACTTGTCCCGTCTTGGACTCCCAGAGTGCAGGGATAACAAGCGTGCACCTCCACACCCAGATTCTAGAGCAATCGTTTAAGCTCCTACTTAGCAACCACTGAATCATTAACCTTTTATTTTTCCAAGTGAGAACATTGAAAAAGGTTATATACAATTGTCAACCTTTTCTAAAATAAAGATAATTTTAATATAAAAAACTATAAAAGACATAATTTCAGAATGAAAGATAATTTAGTGTAGTTGGTTGTCTCTAACCTTGCATCCACATAGAAATACATAGAAACTGATATGAAGATATGTATTCATGCACACACACACACACATACTGCGTGGAGTTAGGTTTTGTCTTTTATTTTTCTGCACTGATCTTTATCTTGTAGATATTGATCAGCTGTACTTGGGAATCCCTGACCTACGTTATTATATACACTAAACAATTACCTAAAGTACCAAAAGCTCACAGTCAGAAACAGTGCTTGAAAAGAACTCCTAAGGAAGAGCTTAGCATTCACAAGTTCTGAGGAAGGCGTTGATTTCTTTCTCACGTAGACTCTGAAATCCTACATTCAGAGAGGGGAAGAAACGAGAGAAGAATTAAGATGTGTTATATACCTGTAACAAGTCCTCACGAATATAATCACTGTCATGCTGTAAACTGTACTAATAAAAAATAATTTTAAAAAAGAAAGCCTACACATGCCTGTTCCATTACTATAGCAACTCCAAGTGAGACAAGTTTCCAGCACCATGAAAATGGATGCAATGTAGGCAATGCACACCCCACACCTTGCAGAGCACCCTGAAAGAGAAGAAGCCTTGCTGCATTTCGGCACCCTCAGAACTACGCAGCCAGTGGAGCTCAGGAGTGCTCTGGAGAGGAGGTGAGCAAGTTTAAATTTCGAACAACAGCAGAACTACCTATTGGGACTCTCAATAGCCACTTATGGGAGCATTCCTCCAACTCAGACAAACATCTAAAATAAAGGACCTTGGATGCAGAAAGGGAAAATAGACAACGGAGAGGCAGGAGAAGGAATGGGAGAGTTCCTTCCAGGACACAAGCAATATCTGTTAGTCCACAGCAGCGAGGTCATTTGCTAAAGATTGGAGGCAAATATCAAAACATGCTGGAGGTAAAATACAAATGTCTAAGACAACCTGCAGTTATATAAATTCTGTGTCTGGCAGACATGGAATTTCAAAACTTCTAGGCTCCTGCATCTACATCTGCACCTGCACATAATGCTCACTATAAAATTTACCTAAAAGCATGAGTTAATTAGTGAATGAATAAGTGAATGAGACTTCTATCAAGGAGATGAGTCATTTATTAATTTAATCATCTTGCATTTCTTTTGCCATTCTGATGTTCCAGGAACTGTGCTGAGGGTACCAGTGCTAATGCCACTCCTGTGAATGAAACAATCTTAGTTTCTTCTGTAATTCTTATTCTCCCTTCCTGCTCTGCCCCTCTTTCAGACCTCATCCAACTTAAGCATCCAGCAACTACTCAACTTGTAAGTATGCCATGGCTAATCTCAACTATGGCCCTATAACCCACTGTTTTTTTCTTTTTGAGCTGCTGATGTTCCAAACCTGGTCTCTGATTCCAAACTCTTACATCTGGTGCCCTACTGTCAACCTTTGTACCATAGTGTGCTTGGTAATATTAACTTGGTGAAATAATTGATATTTTTTATTGATAATGTATCCCTAAGTCATCTGCTTGATTCTGCCAATGCAAGCCAGCCTTGGCTGACCTTAGCGTTAGCTCATGCACTGGGAATTGGTTGGTGGAGCAGCCACCAATCACCATCCAGAAGGGGCTCACTCACATACTCATTGTTTAGCTACCTGTTGGAGGCTGGGCCACATAATTTTCATCAACCAGTTGTCCATGTGGTGCATACATTTTGTTTTATTTTATATTTTGTTTTACTTTGTGTTGCTTTGTTTTGTTTTAATGCAGAGGTAGAAGTCCCAAGAGAAACAGCAGAAGCACAAATACTTCTTGAAGCCTAGGGTTTGAACTGCCACAACCTCACTCTGCTACGTTTTTTTTGTGTGGTTTTTTTTTTTTTTTTTTTTTTTTTTTTTTTTTTTTTTTTTTTTTTTTTTTTTTTTTTTTTTTTTTTTTTTTTTTTTTTTTTTTTTTTTTTTTTGTCTTTTTGAGACAAGGTCTCACTATGCAGTTCAGGCTGGCCTTGAACTCACTTTTGTAGCCCAGGCTGGTCTCGAACTCACACTGATCCTCCTCCCTCAGCCTCCCAAGTGCTGGGATTACAGGTGTGCACCACCATGCCCGGCTCTGCTACGTTTTATTAACTTAAGTCATAAAGTCAGCCTGGATTCAAGAGGTACGGAAACAGCATGCCTGACTTAAAAGAAAACCTATAAGGTCACATTATAAAGGCCTAGATGGAGGGACAGGTGGGAAATTGGGACTGTTTTAGGCTGACTGTAGCATAATCTTGGAGCTTGACTTTATTTCTAAAGTTTGAAGCTCCCATCTTTCACAGGTAGTATCAAATCACATTTCTGACTTTCCATCAGGCAAACATCTCCACACAATTTCCAGCCTACTAGAAGGCATCTCATGCAGCCAGCTCTTGCCTTTCAAGAAGAAAATTTAGATCCCATCCATGAGCCAGTTCCCTTATTATTAAGTGATCTTTCTTTCACTTAGGAAAAAAAAAATCCCTTCAGCTATTATTAAAAATAGATATGTGAACCAGGCTGAACTCCAGCTGACAAGTGTAATCAAAATTCTGATACCCAGGGAGGGCAGACCACATAAGAAGAACCCTCACGAAATTCTCCTGTAACAAGTTTCAATTCTTGTAGAAAGATAGAAATAAAACACTACCTTTTCTCAACTCTGAAACACTTTTTCTTCACATGCTAATGTTGCTATAGCCAAGGCGGCTTGCAATTGATAGGCACCCATAATTTGGCAAGGTTCATGACCACCCCTAAGCCCAGCCAATCTCCCACCAAAGAAAAGTTATGTTAAAAATAGCACTCATCTTTCAACTGGTGGAATCTTCTAGCTGGAGTGGGCCACCGCTCTTCACTGCCAAGTGCCAACCCATTGCTTATCAGGATATATGTCAAACTGAGGGAAGGAAGGGTGAAGCCATGAGAATTGGCAGGGCTTCACAAAGCTTCAGCATGTAATGTTGCCAATTCAGGGAATTAGAGGTAAGACTGGCAATACTGAACAAAGCCACCCAAATAACCAATCATTCTCTTCACTTGACATGTTCTAGAATAACTGCTGACCACTGCAATGGAATAGATCTGAACCCTGTCTCCTCTTCCCCTGCTATCTACTCTCTGGCATAGGGCCTGGTGGTTGAATAGAACAGAGAAAGAAATGTAAAACCAAGGAAAAGGAGAAGAACTTTGTAGCTAGAACCATGTAAAACTAGTTGTTTACAAAAAATGTACAAATGGTTTGATAGTCTTTGAATAAGCTGACATCATCTGGCATCATTTGTTTGTTTGGTTGGTTGATATTTGGTTTGTTGCATTGTTTTTCCTGTGTCAGTCTTAGTTGTTAAAGATAGTAGGCTCGGGCTGGGGAGATATCTCAGCAGCCTAAGTGACTGCCTGGCAAGCAGAAGGTCCTAGCACAGCATGCCTTGCCATCCCTGGAGCCAGGCATGGTGACACATGCCTATAATCCCAGCACTAGGGAGGCTGAGACAGGACAATCACTATGAGTTCAAACTACATAGAGATCCTGCATCAAATAAATAAATAAATAACGCAGGCTCTGATAAAGAAGAATAAACGAGATCTCAAATATCTCATGGCCTCCCTTATATAAGAAACCCAAAATATAAATAAAGAGCAAAATAAAAGATAGATGACAGCAAAGAGCAAAATAGGCCGTGTGGAGATGGGATGGATCTGGGAACAAAGGGAAATGGGAAAGGGGGAGGACAAGGAGAAAGCAAAGAGGGTCAAGATGTGAGATGACCGTAGATGACGCCGACTCCCCCAGAGGAGTGTATCGTAACGGTAATAAAACAGGGAAAGCAGCAACATGACTTAGGGCAGGGTGAATCGGCTACTGAGCTTTCTTTTTCCAAATTTTGCCAATCCTGAACAGGAAGACTCGAGGCGTGTTGCGCAGGTCAAGTGTACATGATTCTTTCGTTTAACCATGAAGCAAGTCTTGCTTCACAGACGCAGGATTCACTGCGTGCGTTCCAACGGTGCATGCAGCTGTGCCTCTCTGTCTCTCGGTGAATGTGCAGTGACTTGTATCCAACACATCTCATAAGAGCTCAGAGACTTCTTCAGGAAAGCCATACACCAATTGGGAAGAACTTAGACGGAATTTTTATAACTCTGCACAGGCCGCTGCGGACGATAGATCACTGCAGAGAAGGAGGAGGACGTGTCCTCTCAGCCGCCTCCCCTCCTGCTGCCCTCGCATCTCTTGTACGCTTGCATCCCCGGGTCATCGAGCTTTCTGCATGACCACAGAGGCTGGCTTCTACTCTATTTACTCCACCTGGGCTTTCAAACACTGAATGTGAGCCATGCTGAATAGAGTTTTCTTGGCAAAGCCCTATATTCAGAAATCAAAGAAGCCATTTTTGTGGTGTGTGTGGAAGGGGTTGGAGTGGAGAGAGGAGGAGGTGGGCTTCAGCAGACAAACAGCTCCTCCTGCCTCCTGGAAGCAAAGATTAGTTCAGGGCCTCGATGGCAAGGAGCCAAACCAAGCGGGCCTAAGGATGTGCCAGCTCTCAGTCCCCAGGGATTGGCACCTGCCACAGGGAAAGTGGAGAGCCTTTTACAAGACAGGCAAGACAAGCACCAGATGCTGGCATCCTCAGAAACTCCCATGCAGATCCCTGTTGGAGACTCTGCTCCCTGTACCCTGGCTCCTCAGGCACACGGGTTCATTGCTGCAGGCCTCTTAAAAATTCAAGAGGATCCACAGAGTCCTGGAGATCACAGTGGGGCTTTCAAGTCCCAGGGTGGAACGCAGGGAAAGCCCTGGAGTGGCCCGCAACATGTCACAGACCTGGGGCCTTCCTGGCAGGATGGATGTCTCTATTCCTGGAGTGGAAAGTTCTGAGATTCTAAAGAAAGGAATCCCTTGGGGACTATAATGAATGTCGTGCTCCAGCAGCGCCAGCTCAGTTCAGCTGCTTGATTAATGACACAAGAGAAGACTGGAGGCAAATCTAGCCGAGCAAACCTTCACTGGCTGCCTGCTCTGGATAGGATCCGGCATCTTACAGGCACAAAGGAGACTGCAGAGGGCTCCTGAGACTCCTTCCAGAGCCTGAGCCAAGGACAAAACCTGCTCAGGGTCTGCCGTGGTCTCTCTCGGCTTCTGAGTCCTGAGTGCACAGCCATGTGCCCTAGAGCCAGCCAAGGGGAAAAAGGCCTCCATCTGCTCCTTCCCAATTCCCTGCTCCAGCCAGGGGGAGGGGACCTCCTCAGCTGTTAGACCAGGTCCTGCGTGGCTATTGGCTGACACATTTTCAAAGAGCCTCTCTGAGGCTTTTGTGAAACTGCTGTTGCTGGGCAGCAGCTGAAGCCATTTGCCCTGGAAAATGGAAGGAAGCAGGTGTGGCCATCC
>PVJA010017760.1:0-28595 GCA_004027025.1 Myocastor coypus | reverse complement strand
TGTTGGACTTCGGGCTTTAGTAAGTACCTAAAATTCATACAACACTTTAATTAATGAAACATTGGTGTGATCTCTATTTTTCTTAACTGGTGGAATGTTTTGAGAATTGTTTGAATTTGAAAATTCGTATTCTGAAGCATTTTTTTCCAACCATTGAATTTGATCATTAGAACAACTCAGTGGACAGCTTATCTCAGAGAACATTAAGACACCAGGAAGGGGGAAAAAAACCATAATTACCTAAGGACTTATAATGAGTAATAATAGAGAAGTGAACTCAGGTTCAAATTTTTCATATCTCAAGCCAATACTCTTCCATAAATTTTAGTGAATGAATTGTATTTTAAATCTTTGCAACAAATCATATAAATTGTCCCCAAATATCTAGCATGTTTTCTTAGGAGTATGTATGGTTCATGTGTCAAACATGACACTAAGGTGTTCTTCACTCACCTGTAGGCCTTTCCCACACAAGTCATATAAGTGAAATGGGTGATGGAGAGTCAAAACAATGGGGATTTCAATAAATGAACAGCTGGGCAGGCATTGGGTGTCTCTGTGCACAGTTGCGACATTGTTACTGCAGCACTTGTACTTTTTGTAATTTACATATTTATTACAGGATCTCACTAGGCAGCTCAGGCTCACAATGGTCTCCTGTTTGCAGTCTCCCCAGAGCTGGGATTATAGGCACGCACCACAACGCCCGGTCTCAGTGCTGGCTCAGTGTGCCCAGCATCAGGGCCACTGCAGCATGTGGTGCTGGGAATCAAACTCCGGTCCCTGTGCTTGCCTGAGCAAGATCCTGTACTAAATACATTTAAAAAAGATATTCAACTCTTCACTAATTTTAAGCCATAAATGATGATGGATCTTTCAATCTATCTCCTTTAAAACTGTGAACCTTCAATTTAGACCAAATAAAAGGCCACCTACTGTACTTAATTCACAATCCACCTTACTACAAGGATATAGCCAAGGAGTTGCCCCTCTCAGTGGAAGTACAATAGACCAAATTTGTAACAAATAACCAAAAAGCAGGAATATTTTGTTTCCAGCAAGATAATTACTGCACTCCCCTTTCATGTTTCTTCCAGCAACGTGTTTGTTTGGATCATCTGTTACGTGCAGCGCATCTGCCGTGCTGCTCCAAGACAGCAGTGTTCAGAATGGCCCCGGCCAAATGTCGAATTCCAACCCTGTACCTTGATCTAAATTTTGCAAGGCTCCTTGATCCTCTCCAAATTCCCTCTGAAGGGAAAAGGGTATTTTCTCCTGCAGTTCACATTTGTGAGAGAAATGCTTGAGTTAGAGGGAAAATAGCTGTAAACTTGGGGGTGGCTAGGAAAAATGGTAGATTTTTATGGCTTAATTTCCTCCAAATCTATGTTCCCAGCATCCTCCCAACTTCTTCTATTCTAAGATGGAAATATAAAAACCAATATTAACTATAACCTGATTATCTGTAAAAAATTGGGCCAGCTCAGGGTCATGGATAATAACCACAGACAGTTCTGAAAATCACTTAAATTTGCCTTTGGCCTACATTTGTTTATACAAGTATATTTCAAAGTAGATTCACCTTCCTAATTAACATTTTATTTGCATTCCCTCCGCTCTCCTTCACTGGCAAATCAGAGGGGTAACACAGACTGGGCACAGTGCTCTCAGAAGCTGGTTTGAAATACAAATTTGTAGGAGTTAAATCACCAAGCATATCATTCACTTCACAAATATTTATTGAACATCAACAAATGTACAAAAGGGCACCTGTTCCACAGAAGATGTGAGCAGGAATGAAACCGACTCTGCCCAAAAGAAGCTCACTGCCAGGCCCAGGGCACATGCCTGTAATGCCAGCACTCAGGAGGCTGAGCCAGGAGGATTGTGGTGAGTTCAAGGCCAGCCTGTGCAACCTCGTGAGACCCTGTTTCCAAAAACCCAAAAGCAGAAAAAGAAGCTTTCCATCTTCCTAGGAATATAATATATTACATTATAATAACATAATAATAAAGACTTCACCTTTACACACCGCGACTTCACTGTAGCTTCAACTGTGAGCACCAACAGTACTGTTTTTTAACCCAAATATCCATGGGACCAAGACAGCTTTTGATTTTGATAGCACTTGGAGAGCGACTTCTCCAATAACTGTAACTATAATTTTCTGTTTCTTTGCTTGTATAAAATACTGGTTTCTCAACTTGTACAAGATGATAGAGGAATCACTTCCCAGGGGGTAAGAGAGCTCAGGCTAATGGGTCGCTTGGAGATGGCATATCTGAAAGTGTGGAGGAGCTAGTCACTAAGGAAGCAAATAATGTGTCATGTTGCTTTTAGTCAACCCACTCCCAGATTGGCTGCACCATAGGCCTTCCTTTCGCTTTATCTTCATGTCCCAAATCTGTGTCATATTTCTCACACAGAGGAGGAGCTGTGCCGGCTTGGGCTCTTTTGCAGAATGGTACAAGGTGCAGCTCCACAGTGCTGACCTTGCCCCAGCCTCTCCTCTCTAAAACTGCTTCTTAGTGAAATGACGTGGCTCACACATGCCTAAAGTCCCAGAACTCCAGAGGCTGATGCAAGAGAACTGCTGCAAGCTCAGGGCCAGTGTATATTGCAAATAAATAAATCAATCCAAGTGCCTTCTTTCTCCTCTCTGTCTATGCCATTGTCTCAGTTACTCTTCTCTCACTGATGGGACAAATACCCAACACTCAAAATGAAGGAAGGAAAGCCTTATTTAGCTCACACTTACTGGAGGTTTCAGTCCATACTCGGCTGGTTCCAAGGCAGACTGGCACATGGCAGAGAGCAGCAGTTCATGGTGGTGGCAAAGAGCAAATGGGAGGAGTAACGGCAACAATAACTGCAGAGAGCCAGTCTGTCTCCCCTAAGTTGCCATCAGGCTATCCACTCCAGGATGGGAGTAATACTCACACCCATAATCCCAGCAGCACTCATACCCATGATGCTAGTGGATCATGAGCTAATCACACTCTAGAAGTCTGCCCCATGACTGCATGAGGCTTTGGGGGACAATTAGACACAAATCATTACTCACATCCACTACAGGAAGAGAAACTGGCCTTTTGTATCATGTGTGTTATACTAAATGTGACTCCCAGACTCCCTCACTGCCCTTACTGCTGGCAAGACCACATCAAAACCAAGACATCCTTGACACACTGATGGTAGTGAGCATGGCCTCTTGCTAGAGGCAAATGCAGAATTCACAGACTCCTCCAGCCAGGCTCACCACGGGCCACCAGCACCTTTGTCAAAGGCTTTCATACCCTAAACACAGATCTGGGCGTGTCCACACACAAGCCAGGAACAAACATGAGTCCTGCTCCCAGCTGTGGCTGAGACCTACACAATCAGCTTCAGAGACCAAAAACCACTTTTGACGTATAGTAAAATTGATTATTGTTATGTGAAACTACAGTTACTTGACACACAATCTTATTCTGTGTCACTTTTATATTAGGGTTGTCTAGAAAAGCAGAAAGTTGTGGTTTAGATTTAAAAGGTCCCCAAAGTCTCATGTATTTGGAAGGTGGTTAGATTAGATTCATCTACTGATGTGTTCAGGAGCTAACAGTGCTGTGAGGAGGCGGGGCCTGGAAGGTGCTTTCGTGTCCCCATTTCTGCCCTTCTCTCGCTCTTTCTTAGCTGCTGTGGGTGGAACAGCTTTCTTTCTCCATGCCCTTCCACCATGTTGTTTCTACTTAGCTTAAGCAGGCTTTGGGTTCAACACACTGGAGACTCTGAGTAAAGTAAACCTCTCCTCTGTATAAGTAATGGGGATTGGAAGTTCTACCCCAGTAACAGGAAAGTGACTAAAGACACAACACCAGCAACATACATAGACACATAGGAAGAAGTCTATTATAAGACTGACCGATTCCCACAAAAAAAAAAAAAAAGATTGACCGATTCCATTGTGGAGGCTGAGAAGCCCAGGATCAGTAAGTCAGAGATCCAGGAAATCAGTGACATAGTTCCAAGATTCTAAGCCTTCAATCAGGTCCAAAATCCTGAGAACCACCTACACCAAAAAGCAGGAGATAGATGTCCAAGATTCTCGCATCCTCTGCCTTCTTTCTCTATTTAGGCCCCAACAGATTGGATGCTGCTCATCAGCACCTAAAAGGGCAATCTTTTTTGCTCAATCTTCCAATCTCATTTAGAAGATTACCATGGGCACACCCAGTAATAGCACCTTCCAGCTATCGGAGCATTCCTTAGCCAGTAACATTAACTATCCTAACATTTTTTCTTAAAGAAAAGGAGACTTTATCTGGAATATGCAGCAATGATGGAGGTGAGCATGAAGCTTAGGGGTGACCCCATGACATTCATTGAGTCAATACTAAAATAAGAGTAAATATCTGTGGTGCACACAGAAAATAATTACATAACTGTAGGGCAAAGCTACTTTTGAAAGAAGGTTGTGAATGGGAGTTATCAGTCCCCTCCAGTTCTCATGGTGGCTTTCATGTGCTCACAGATGCCTCTCATCCTCCCCAGCTCAGCAGCTGCCCATATCAACAGCTTCCCTTACATATGAATGGTTTTATGAGCAATCAGAATTTGGGGGCAAAGGACATTGGAACAACAGGACTTGCTCTCAGTACCAGATTCAGTTCCCTGGTGTCCTTGAGAAACATCTGGAAGACATGTTTGCAAATCAAGGCAATAACTTGGCTTTTCTGTGTACCTGATGCTGCTAACCGTGCAACCAACAAGAAGTGAGGAGTACAAGAGAGAGTTAAAAGACAAAGGCACAGCAGGTAATAGCCATCTAAGTAGGATGGCGCCACCTGGGGCTTTGCCCTCCCAGGACTAACCATTGACAATAGAAAAGTATGTTAACATACCAAAAATTTAGATTCCACTGAGGAATCTAACACTTTCAGCTGTGTTTCATTCTTTGACATAAACTCAGTCTAGATTTAAACTGAGGTACAAATAAGAACAAGAACGATGCTGCCTGCTTTCTGATCCGCCATCTGTGGTGGAACCGCCACCAAGATGCAGATTTTCATGAAAACCCTTACGGGGAAGACCATCACACTCAAGGTTGAACCCTCAGACACTATAGAAAATGTAAAGGCCAAGATCCAGGATAAGGAAGGAATTCCTCCAGATCAACAAAGGCTGGTCTTTGCTGGTAAGCAACTGGAAGATGGACATACTTTGTCTGATTACAACATTCAAAAGGAGTCTACCCTTCTTCTTGTGTTGAGACTCCGTGGTGGCTCTAAGAAAAGGAAGAAGTCTTACGCCACTCCCAAGAAGAAGCGTAAGAGAAAGAAGGCCAAGTTGGCTGTCCTGAAATACCATAAGGTGGATGAAAATGGCAAAATCAGTCGTCTCCATCGAGAGTGCCCTTCAGAGGAATGTGGTGCATGAGTTTTCATGGCCAGCCACTTTGTGGCAAGTGTTGTCTGACTTACTGCGTCAACAAACCAGAAGACAAGTAGTCGTGAAATAAAAAACTTCAGCTAACAAACAACAAACAAAAAAAGAATGATGCTGCCTGACATACCTTATGACAAGAGAGGCCCCGAGGAAGGTCCGGAGGGGACAAAGGCAGCCTATTTTACTTTGCTTTGCTCAAGCCAGTCCAGCTGAGGAGTATGGCTCTTTGCCCACTAGAAATCTGGAGCCAACTGTGTTCTGAGCCAGCTTTCTAAGAATATTGGCCCTCTGAGCCTGGCTTTGAGGCTGCAGGTTAAAATCCAAGGGCAAACCAGGTTAGGTAGAGTGTGTGCAAGGAGTCAAGGTGCAATTAGGTGGATATTTGGTGACCAACCTTACTCTTTTCACACCCTGTGACCCCCAACTGGAAGACCATTTCATCAGTCCCCTGACTTGGAGCCACATGCTCTGCACTGTGGCCAACAAAAAGTTCAAGAGCAGAGGCACTGCAGGTAACTGTTCAGGCAGCACACTCAACAAACAGCCTGCATTGGACACTCCTCTGTGTCAACTTGATGCTAAATTTTCATATGGATTATTTGCTTTAATCATTAGCATTAAGTTTGTAACCACAGAAAAGCTAAGTGATAGGCTCTGGGTACTTCACTTGTAAATACTGCAGCTCATCCAGCCCCCGTGGGCTGACTCCAACCCTGAAGCCATAGGTTAAGCAGCAGCAACTTTAGGAAGAAATACTTGTCTGTGGAGGAATTTGATTCCTGAAATGGAAGCCAGACCTCATTTCTTCACAGTGTAACCTGGAAAAGGTTTCCTTCTGCTCCCTCACAGGTAGAAATGGGAAGGACATGCTAGCTTGGGCCTCATCTTTGAATTGTCCTGGCTTTGAAGGAAAAGCAGCCACAATACTGGGAGCCCTATGCTGAGAAGCAGCCTGCTCTGTGGAGGCGTGCCTGGGAACACCCCTGAGATGGCATAAGCTCAGACAGGCATTTGAAGCTGCCGGTGGACAGACAGCCTAATATCCATGATGTTTACAGTATGTCTTTCAGCTACAAAATTAAGGGTGGGATCATTAGAGCTCTACACGTCTTAGCCCTGCTCCATCTCTCCTCCCACCAGGCTGGCTCCTCTTCAGGTTTGTTCTTTTGTTTTTGTGTTTGTTTGGATGTAGAGTCTTGTTACGAAGCTTGAACTTGTAGTGATCCTCCTCCTCTCAGCCTCCTCAGCACTGGGATTACAGGTGTGCACCACCATGCCCAGTTTTGGTAGCCTACACAGGGCCAGCACGGCATGCAGTATCAGAGATCCTTGGGTTTGCCAGGCAAGTGCTTAGACCACAAAACTATCTCCCCAGCCCTGTCTTTAGGTTCTTAGTGGCCATTCTATTTTATGATTTTTTTCCTTCTTTCCCCTTCTATAGATGTGCACTCACATGTGTGTGCATGTGTGTGTGTAAATTTTTAAATCTCTTTTGAGGGAGTTGGACACCTATCTCTCACTTTTCTAAGAGTTTTATTCATTAATTGAAAAACTTAGCATTCTTTATTCTCACTCTAGCCAGCTGCACTGTCCTCAAATTTTTTCTTTCTTTGGACTGAGGATCAAACTCAGGACTTTGTGCTTTCTAGGCAGGCACTTGTGCTGCTGAGCTACATGCCTGTCCCCCTGCTCACTGAAGTACAGACACAGGGGATTACTGACAGAGAAGATTCAAGAAGCACAGCTTTGATCTATATAGGAGCACATGCCTTCCCAGTCTGGCCAGGACACTGCTGGCCTTTGAGCCAGCTGAAGACCAAGACTGTCCCCTCTGTCACTATGGCCTCGACCTTAGCAGAGCACAGCACCTCTTGTCTAATGACCTTGAGAATTCAGGGAAGGGGCTTCGTTAGCCCTTGGTGACCTACAAGTGGGGTCACAGGGCCAAGGATGTCCAAGGGGTCTCACCACTGGATGTCAGTGTATCACATCTCCTCAGCCTAGATCCCATTTAAGAGCTCTAACAAGCTTATTCTCCTATCTCTAAGAATAAGGTGGAGAGTTATAAGCAATTGCAAAGCTAATTCTTATTTAAAAAAAAAAAAAAAAAACTTTCCCCATTACCTTTCCCTTGTTTTGTGAACTCATGCAGAATTTCCTTCCATTTTCTCATCTGTTAAGTAAGAATCATAGGGCTGGCCAGATAGCTCAGTGGATTAAAGCACCTGCTTAGGCAGAGTATAGGGGTTGGGGTTTGATCCCTGGTGTGCCGTGCTGTCCCCGACTCCCAGGCATTCTGAGATGGTGATTGAGACTGGGAGCAGAGGTACACGCCTATAATCCCAGCACTTGGGAGGCTGAAAACAGGAGAGTCACTATGAGCCCAATCTACACAGTGATACCCCATAGACCCTGTAGACTCTGTCCTAAATACATTTCTTAAAAATTTAAAGTAATAATAATAAAAATTATGCATTCCTTAGACTTTTTACATCAAATAAACATGCTGGGATGTATAGATTTCCAGCTAAAGTCTCTGAATCTGACAATACCACCCATGAGACAGGGCCTAGAAAAACTGAGTGATTTCCCATGTTCCAAAGCCAGGGACTAGGTTAACACCAGGACTGTGGGATACAAAAGTAGACAATTTCTTCAGGGTTCTAATCAACTCCAATCATTTCTCCACCCTTACGTCATTCAATTCATGTTTCTGGTTTCCAAAAGAGACAGCCCCTTGGCCTGGTAGATGTCACACGCCCATCCTCTTCACCAGGAGAGACCACAGAACTGTGGTCACAGGTGTGACACAAGGCATACACAATTATGTATGTCTTAACCTACCCAGAACAGGAAGGACCTCCAATAACCTAACTTCAAATTCTCTCCCTCTGCAAATTAGTTCCCTTTGCCAAACAACCTTCTTTCTCAAACGAATAATGTACCAATCCTGCTTATCCCTGCTGGCCTGCGAAATTATTCAAATAACCCAAGCTTTCTCCTGCACACCTTGCTTGTTTATTTTCTTCCTGGTGCCACCCCTGTGAGGCCCTGCATGGCCCGCTGCGGCCTCCTCATCCAGGAAGTGAGTATATAAGACTAATAAAGCCTCTCTTCTATTCTATATCAGGCATCCATCCATCCCCATAACTCCAGAGCAAGAACCCCTTCCCTGCCAGCACAGTAAAGAGGAAACAATGAAAACAAAGGCCCCTGAGGGCTATGTGCCCTTGGAGACAGGGGAAAACAAGGTGCTATTGCCAGAATGAAGGACAAGCAAAACAAGCAGGTATGATTAGCACAGTGCCTGAGCAACAGAAATTGATTCAATTGTTTTAAATGCTAGGTAGTGGGAATATTTTTGTGCCATTTGTACCATTGTCATGGTAATTAGCAAAGTCTCTGGCAAGACTGTTTTCTGTGTTTAGAATATATTTTGTCTCCGCCGCTACAGCCTTTCCCCAGAATCCTCATGTCAATGCACAGAAATAATTGTCAGGAAATCAAAGGGATCTCTGAAGTACTGTAAAGCATGGAACACAGTCCAAAAATTGCACTGGCAGAGACAATCCCTTGTGTGGGATTCCTGACTTAGGCAGGCGGCTGAAGCCCAAGGGGTAGGTCACAAAAGAATCTTTGCTCTGCAGATAAAACCACTGCCAGCCTAAAGCACATCAAGCTGGAAGTATACTTCTGATGGCCAGTAGCCTCTGCACAAGCCTCTCCCTTGTTTATTTGTCCCTTCCAGGTTAAATCAAAAATACAACTCTCGGGAAGAATTGGCCTCCTTTGTAAACAGGGCAGCTACAACACCACGATATGTTCCAGGCACAAATGCCAGACAGAGTCCTCTGACGCCGACATCAACCTGTTGTCTATTGTTTAGCCAATGAGGTGTCAGTTTTCTTCTTAAAGGATATTACAGTATCGGTGAATATTTCACCTTTGCAGAGATTTGGTCTCCTTAAACTGGGAAACAAAATAGGACACAGACTGCATACCTGACAGGAAGCAGAGCACCTGACTAGGACACGACCCAGGAGGGAGAAAAGGAGGACTGAGAAGCGGCTGGGGACACACACCAGTAACAGATACTGAGACAACCGCTCAGTGGGCCGGGGCCAGCTGGCGTCGCTCCCGTCGTGTACCAGGGGATCATGCAATTAATGGCCATGGCTGCAGCCTGGCATCACCCCACCCTCTGCCTGGTGCATATCCACTTACCATGTCACAGTGCCAGCAAGGAATATAGCGACCCCACACACTGGCTAAGTTCCAAAAATCTCCAACCACTGCCCAGACCCTGCAATTCTAGCTCCTTGAACACCAGGGAACCCTAACCCGATCCTCCCTCCATGTGAATACCTGTCCTCTCCTTTGCTGCCCTGTACCCTAGTGCTTCTAATGAGTGTTGTTTAGAAATCGAAATTCTTGAGTAGTTGTGTGCCCAGACCTCTGTAGCAGAATGTTAACAACAACAGCAGCTACGGAAACAGTTTTTCAGAGCTTATTGTATGCCAGGAACTTTGCAAATATTCTCCGTCCCTCTTCCCAATAGTCCTGCAATAATATGTATTACTCCCATTTAACAAATGAGGGAATCTACATCACACAGGTGGTAAGTGGCAAAGCTGGAATTCAGATCTAACTCCAGTGCCTCACACACATCCGCTGCCTGTGGGTAAGAATTTTGGACATGTCTCTGTGTCCTAATTGTGCTGTGCAAGCTACCCATGCTCCCATAAATCACCTGTAAAATTGTGATGGTTCTCCCTGAAATTTTCCTCCAGTGTGAGGAATGTAAGCTTCTCCAATTACTTGGACATCCATCTGTGGTCACACTTAGACTCCTAACTGGTCACAGACAGGTCAGACTTTGCACCTGGAGGGTAAGAAAATAGACACATTTCATCACCTCTGAATGTGACCCTAAAAATCCACCTCTCTCAGGCTCTTTCTGGAGCTCTTAGTGATGTTGCTTTTCAACGTATTCATATATCACCCACAGCTAGAACATAAAAATGTCTTGGGCTTAGAACACCATGTGAACAGCATTTACACCTTTTAAAAAATGTGGGCATCCTGTAAAATATTCACACACTTCATAATAAACAATACCATTTAGGATGTTCCCAACACGAAAGTATTCTTTTCCTTCTGCTCTGTTGTAGTCATGGAGACCTCAGATTTGGTTCAAACAAGCAGACAAAATTAAAACTTGCACCAAAAGTTACTATCGAAGCAAATAACAGTGGCAGCTTACATTCCTGGGCTGTGTCCGAGAAAATCAGCCACTCCTCAGACATTACCTCACTCTGATCTCCCACTTGGGTAGGAAACAGATGAGAGCTCTCCTTCTCCTAAGATGCGCATAGCCTCCCGGCAAAGACCAAGAAGAGGCACCCTGGGCTACGGGTCCATGAAATCAAGCCAACTCCTCCACCTGACTATTGGCATCAAATAGGTATTAATTATTTCAATTTGGCATTTTAATCAATCAAAAAAAAATCAGCTAAAAATAAACCTCCAGTCACTCCATGAATATATTGCTTTGAAAAACAAAACCAGGAGCTGGGGATTTAGCTCAGGGGCACAGCACCTTCCTGGCAATGTGAGGTCCTGAGTTCAATTCCTAGCACCCACCCCACCCCGCAAAAAAGCTATTTGTCTGCTCTGCCCAGCACTGCTGACCTTGGTGACAGCAGCCGTGCACATCTACAAGGCCACCGCCATCAGGGGCTGCTGTAAAACACAAATCAGATCTGTTTACTCAATGTTGTACACAGAAGGAACTCAGAACCTGCTGCTGACACAGGGCCTCCAGAACCTCATCGCTCCCTTCCTGGTCCCGGTACCATGCTAAGGTTACAAAAAGCTATTAGTAAGGAGCAGCGATTTCAACACTTGCGGCGGCCATTTCTCTTGCCTGGAAGTGTCACCTCTTCCCACCCCACATATACTCTGATACAGACCTTAACTTGCCCTGCTTGTGGAGGGCGATTGTCTCTCCTTCCTGTTATTATTAGTTTTCTCAGTAACTTTTTTATTATCAAAGAAGTATACAGAAAATGTAGTACACAGAGAAAATAGAAGAAAATTAAAAGCACATATAATCCCTTTATCCAGTGATAAAATCCTGTTAACATTTTGAATTGTTTGTTAGTCTTCTTCCTCCTAAGGAGATTTTTCTTACCTTTCTCACTCCTCAGTCCCCTACACTTAATCTCACTATTCCCGCTTACCCCACAGGTGGCATCTAAATGTCCCATCCTGAGACAGTCCTTTCCTGACCCCCAATAGTAAGTTGCATCATCCCAGAGGCCAGTCCCTCACACCGATTGCACGCTGCTCTTTTCTTTCCCAACAGTATCTGAATTTAAAATTGGATTCCTACCAAATGCTCACGTGTCTCTTCACCCAGGCGTTTGGCATCTGCCCAACTCAATCAGAATCTAAAGGAGAACAATGGACCTTTTCCCTTCCTCCACCATCACAGAGAGAAATATGACAATACACAGTGTCAATAAAACCCACATTTGGGTGCAGCTTATTCTTCTTACCCTCTAAACAAACTGGTTTACCTATGGGCAGACTGCACAGGAATGCCAGCGAGTCCACTTTCAGCTGTAGATAAGAAAGCGCCCTGGAAGTGGCTCAGCCTTCTGTGATTTTGCATCATAGCATGCAGGAGGAAGTCTGGGTGTCGGCCTATCCTGCAGCTCAGAGCATCAGCAAAGGCTCTGCTGCCTTTCAGAGAAAATATCTACCTCACAGTTTCAAAGTGACAAAAAATAGTTCCAGGTACACACATAAAAGAAAACGCCGCCTTCAAAGAAGCCAGTTACTCTCACACACTTTTGTAAGTCAGCAAAGGAACCTCAGCACCCATCCACCCCAGCTTACTTCTTGGGTCCCATGGGTCCCCGTAAATCTATGCCTTGTCCAGTCTGTGCTGCTGGTTTAGATCAGTGATCTCCAAGCTTTACTGCCTAGCATGCTCACCCGAAGTGACTGTGGTGGTTTACATCTAGATGTCCCCAAGACCCTGGTGTCCTCATAGGCGAGGCTTTGGAAAAGTTCTTGAATATGGAAGCGCTGTAACTACACGTGCTACCAGGAGGTGGGGCATGGTCAGAAGAGGAGGGTCACCGCAAGGCAAGTGGGGAAGGTGCCTCCCCTCAGCCCTTCTTCTGCTCTTTCCTTCCCACCAGGAAACGAGCAACCTCCTCCACCCAAGCCTTTCACAGTGCAGTTTCTATGCTTGAGCCTGTTAAATACCAACTGAAGTGTCTATAAACACAAGCAAGAATAAATCTCTGCTCTTTTATTTTTTATATTTTTTTATTTTTAATTTTTTTTGGCGGGACCAGGGTTCAAACTCATGACCTTGCACTTGCCAGGCAGACATTTGTGCCACAGAGCTATCTCCCTGGCCCCCTCTGCTCTTTTAAATTGTGGTTATCAGGTATTTGTCCCAGCCATAACACAGTGAATAAGACTGTCTCCCAGTCACCTCACTTGCTGGTATTTACCACCAGATCTGGTTCAGAAGATCTGGGGTAAGGTGCATGCTGCATTTATAATAACTTCCCAGGTGACAATGACACTACTCATTATGAGGCCACATTTGAAAAACTTCTATCTCTCTGTCTCTCTCTCTCAGCCTCTTTCTCTGTCTCTCTCTGTCTCTGTCTCTGTCTCTCTGTCTCTCTCTCTCTCTCTCTCTCTCTCTCTCTCACACACACACACACACACACACACACACACACACACACGCTGTAGTACTAGGATTAAACCCAGGGCCTTTGCACTAAGCTATATACCTAGCTTCCTCCACCCCACTGAGACTCAATGAGCCACTGCATTGCCTAGACTGGACTTAAATTTGTGATACTCCTGCTTCTGCCTTCTAAGGTCCTATGGTGCAGGATAACATGCATGGACCACCATGTCAGGCTAGAACCTCTGATTTAGACAAATCATGGTCTGTCTTACCAAGGACAGGAAGAAGACCAAGCCTGCCAGCTATGTTGGTTGCCTGAGAGCTATCTACACAGAGCCGTGGTTTCTTGGCAAGAAACGCAAGGTGCCACAGAAAGGCAACATTAAGGTCTCCCATAGGGAAATAGAGTAATAACAGCTAGAATCTCCTGTGAGCTTCAGAGGCATCAAAAATCACTCTAAAACAGACTACCCACTTTTAACTACCCTTTGAAGTAGGTTGTACCAGTCTGTGCTCACTAGAGAAACAGTTTTAATGCAAGATACATAAATATATTAGGACTGGGCCCGGCAGAATGGCTCAGTGGTCTAAAGCCCCTGCTTGGGAAAGCTTGGGTGGCTTCAGGGATTGCGGTTTGATCCCGGCACCACATGCTGCGCCAGCCCTGCCCTCGGGGCGGGCTGAGCCGGCCATAGAAAATGAGTGAATAAGCAAGCAAAGGTTGTGAAACAATAAATAAATAAATAAATAAATATATTAGGACTTAAAAGGTAGCTTACACTGGTTGCCTGCAGAGTCAGGTGTGGAAGGATATGAAAGGCCTCTCTGCACACTTGGAATCCAAAGGATCTAGTCAGAGGCTGAGGGCTTGGAGTTCAGCATGGCATCCTGGGTGGGTCTATATTAGGAGGCCAAATGGTCTGCGCTGGAGGCTGAAAACTCTGCACTGGAAGCCAGGAAATGACGTCCAAGGTGGAGATGAGGACCGGAGCTCCTCCAAGGAAAGAGGCCAGCCTTCCTCCTTCATTTCCCTTTGATTCTATCCAGGCAGCAAGCCTATTATTGGCACCACTCACCCCCAGGGTGGGGCTTCTGCAGCAAATCTATTGAGTCCCACCCAGAACTAGGCTGATCCAGTTCATGTGGGCATTTCTTACTCAAGTGGACACCACCATCTAACTATCACAGAGGGTGTTACTATGCCCATTTATGGATCAGAAGACTGTGAATCAGAAAAGCCCCAGAGGCGGCCAATGGTCATCCTGCTAGCAAATTCGCAGACTGTGTTTATACCCAGACTCCAATGACTCCTGTAGCCCGCACTCCTAGCTGTGATACAATTCTCATCCTGTGGTTCTTTCATGCCCCAGGTCATTATTTAAGGTCAAGTGCAGATGCTGTCACCTGGCTTCACCTTGGCAACGTTCACAAGTGAAAAGAAAATGTACTTCTAGGTTAGGCAGAAAATTATACTTGGTGCTTGTATGATTTGAAAGTCTTTTCATCTGTCCAACCTCAACTTCCAAAGCATACCAAGCTGAGTAATGTGTGTCTGAAAAAAATTAGAAAGAATTTGTAGTGTGATACTTTACCCCGTGCCTGGCAAGGGACATGTGGGCAGCTCTCATGACTCTTCCTAGCTCTAGGATGCCCATATGCAAAGAGAAAGCCTTAGAATACCTAGGAGGACTAAATGAGCTCAAGGGGAATGCCTGCCAAATGTTCCTTTCTTGATATATGGTTAGAAGAAAGTGAAAATCACCCTCATCTTCAACTTCAACAGGACAGAATGAAGCTGAGGTTGGGAGGAGTTGGAGGGGCAGAAGAGGCTGCTGAAAACATCAGTCACTTTCCCGAGGACGAGAGCCGGCTTCATTTTTCTTTCTCAGGCCATGAGTGTCTTCTCTTTACACACCAGTGAGTTTGAACTGAAGTTGCTGAAATGAGACAACACATTTAAACTTCCACACAGATGGAAGAAGCTCTCCAGTTCATTTCCTCAGCGACACACTGACAGGACTTGTCTGCAGCTAAATAGCTAGAAGTCTAATGTTCCATCGTCTCAGAGGCCTGCCTCTGTGGATCTCCCTGCCTGCAGGACTCCCTCTATCCCGTACCTATGTTATGCTTGGGTTCTTTCTCTGGCATGTTTTTCTCCACAGAGTCTACCACTAGGTTCAATTACAATGTCAGTTTACTTGCTAACTCTCTGCCTTCCCTATAAGAAAGTAAACTCCAAGAAAGGATCTCATGGGTCATGATCACTGATTGGCATCCCCTCAATCTCTAGAATAATCCCTGGTGTGAGATAGTTGCTAATTAAGTACTCACATATGTTGAATGGATGAAGAAATAAATGAATGAATATTTAAATAACAGGGATAAACTCATCTCTTTTTCTAAGCTGGGATTCTTATTGGTTAAGAAGACAGTAATTCCATTGCCGTAGTGACACACTCATTAATATTTCATTCAAAAGAGAGAATATCTGTACAGTTGGGTGGACCTCACCTCAACGGCTACACTCCATGCTGAGATTTAGACATGTCTCAGCATGATCAGAAGTGTTATAAGTTTCACAAGGAGGGGCCAAAGTACCTCAGGGCATGGAGCATGTAAGGTAGGGGAGAGTTGAGGCATGTAAGAAAAGCTCCAGGACACACTAATGCTAAGGAATATCTCAGCCTAGTCATGTTCTGCTGTCCAACCCTGTTTCCTACAATCAAGGACTTGCATCTGAGTCCCCAAAGGAGCAATTAAGGCAAATCCCAGGAGACAGCAGAGTGGATTGAAACAGTGGAATTGGGGCGGGGAGGCAAGCAACATCTGCATCTGGAAGGGAAAATGCCAAGACAATACTGAAGCAGCACCATGGTAGTCTCAGAGGTGTTAAAAAGATCTTCAGAAGGCAGTGATAGAAGGGCCGGCCAGAAAACTCAGCAGACTGAAGCACCTGTTTAGGCGGAGTATAGCAGCCAGAGTTTGGTACCTGGTATGTCGTGCCAGCCCTGATCCCAGGGCACACTGAGACAGTGATTGAGATTGGGCATGGTGACGATAGCCTGTGATCCCAGCACTTGGGAGGTGAAAACAGGAGAATCACTACAAGTCCAATCTACCTAGTGAGACCTTGTAGACCATATATATATATTAAGGGCAATGATGGCAGTATCTTTAGTTGACACTGGCACCTTTACTAAATCCAGCCACACTTTGGTGCACCCTTGACGTGATGGATGGCTATGACATCAGAGTGACCTTGGAGATATCATGTGACCAAGCTGACCAAAAAGGAGGAAGTGGTGGGCTCCGCATGACAGCCTACAAGGTGGGTTAATGAGCACACACTAAGCAACATAGAGTCTGGATGTGCAAAATAATATGAGAGGAACATCAGAGGAACTAAAGAACAAAGATACTGTTTCCTGGTTATCATTACTCTCTTTTATAGAAACTCTTCTTTTTATAGATTTAATTGCCATAATAATTGTTTGCTTTAAAAAAAAAAAGTAACCCAAATAAAATTGGGCCACCTTCTTACCTTGAATTCAATCTCAACTCATTGACATATTAGAAAAACACGTGCACATTTACAATTCTGACTCTAAGCACATCAAATGAAAATGAGACATTTTTGGTAACTATCTAAGGCATTTAGTGAATGTGAAGTGAATGTGAAGCTCTTTTCCCTAAATAAACATTTCCTTGAAATGATTTTAAGGAGTCAGTTTACATACGCCAGTTACCTCTAGTCAGCAACAGAAATCCTCCACATTCCCCAATTTCTTTATGATCTCAGAACACTCCCCATTCATCCTTATACCTGGTCTTATGTCTTTTCCATGCATGACCATTAATCCTGACTGTTCATCTTCAGTGGGTGAATAAACACCTGGTAGTTGAGTAAAAGGCACGTTAGTAAAGGGTGCTCCTGGATATGTCTGAATGGGTCAAGGGTCATGACCTTCTCACCTTACACTGTTCCCAGCCCATTTCTCTCTGACTCTGTCCCTGTCTTGCTTCCGAGCCACCATGAACTAAGCAGCATTGCTTCACCACCCTTCTGCCATGGTGTTTCTTATTGGAGGCTACTGCTCATATACTGAACTTCCCAAAACCATGGGTTGTGAGTAGGGGTACTTCAGTGTTGGGAAACCTAACTAATATGCCATCCCTGCACCCACTACAAAGCCCAGCACTGCATAGCTGTGGAGAACCGCCTGGGCAGCTCTCCCTGAAAGAAGAGCAGTTGTCTCCATTTTGGCTGTGTCTGACTCTGCTTCAATGTAATGATGTGCACAGAGCTGGTTAGGACTTTTTCTTGTCCCTTCAATTGGTTTTAAGCAATGCATATTGGTCCATCTGAGGTGCTGGTGGTAATCTTTGAAGATGGCACGTGTGTTTCCCTGGTAGCTCCCACCTGCTGCTCTTTAATATGAGCATGGTCTAGACAGGGCAAAGAGCCAATGCTCCATGCTGTCGGCTGGGATCGAGCCTTGAGATAGTGGCTATGACTTCCTGGGGTTTGAAAGGTTACACATAAGAGCTGAAGCACTGATTCCAAAACATTAGATACTATCTTAATTGTGTAATGCAGATTTTTCTCTGCATATCCTTCTCTCTGCATATTGCAGAGGTAAATGCAGGCCTCCTGCCTAGCCCAGCTCACAGTACTCACCTGCTTCCTGCCATTTGCAGTCACCCATCTTCAAGTCACTCCTTTCTTCATGAATGAATAAAACTCAGGCTTGGCCCTGAATCAAGGTGTTCGTTTCGGATAGCCATCACCATGGCTGGACGTGAGTCCCCTTGGCTTCCCATAACTACAAATATGCCTTAGCATCTTTATTATCTCTGTGGGTTGCATTGAAAGTGGTATATTGGAATTAACTAAATGAGATTCTAATAACTTATCCATGGGATTCTAAATATAGGTGTCCTGGACCAATATAAGGATCCTTCCTGGAAAAGGAGTGATAATACTTAAGATCATTTTTTTCACTGGCAAAACAATTTAAAAAAAAAACAGAAAAAATAATTATAAGTGAGAACAAGAACTAGACTCCTCAGAATTTATTTATAAATAAAAATACATTTTTCACCCAGTGTCACCCAAAGTAATAAGAAAACTGATATAAATTCAGAAGAGATGGCAAGATCTGTCTTGCTTGAGACTAGAGACATAAAATTTCTTAAAAGTTTAAAGTTTAAAGGAAAATCCTAATTTTAATTTACATTCATTAAGAAGAGAAAGAAAAGCTGTTGCAGAGAAATCAAAACAAATACAATATGTTTAAACTATTTACAGTCACTTTCTGTTAGTCAAGGGTATAAAGTGTTACATAACTTGGATTACTTATGAAATTGCCAGAGGTTTTTTCCTCCAAGCTCCCTATTCAATTTGACCACACTCTATTTTTTCAGTCTAACCCATTTTACATACCTTAGGCTGCAACCAGTTTACATAATTGGCCTCAGCCTCTCAGTTACTCACACACTTTCCACTTCTTCAGAAAGATGCTTAAGAGATAGCACTCTTTTCAAAAAGCTGATCCATTTACCACAGCTGACAGTGTCTCCTGCCTATTTTATTCAATCTTTTGCATTTTCCTAAAAGATAAAATATGCCTGAAGATTTTTTTAAAAAGACTTTTCATGGTTTTTCTTCTTTTGTTTTCCTTCATCTCCCCTTGGGCCCTCATCTTTCTAGTGCAGAGCACCAAAATCACAAATACATTCTTGAGAAATTCCTGGATCTAACCACAGATTAAAAAGGAAAAGTCCTAAAATAGCAGAGCCCTGCAAGGTGTATTTCAAAATATCCTTCATCAGAATCTCTCATTCAACCTTATGGCTTCAAATTCCTTCTATGGAGGAGTATATCCTTTGAGGTAGAAGCTTTGGACTTTCTGTTGAAATGAATGTGACCGTGGAAAAGAAATATTACTTCTTTGCTCAGCATTGTCCATGATGGAAGCCCAATGGACTATGGAGTAAATTCTAAGTTTTTCCACTGCTCGCTGAAAGTACATGGACATGGGCTAACTCTACCTGCCCAGCATTGTCCCCATTGTTCCCCTTCAGAAACTCAGAACCTCCATGTGGCAGGACCACTGCTCCCTGTGTTCTCAGTGTGCCCGGTGCCTTTCTTGCACCAGTCATTTTATGTTCCCGGAGTGTTTCCCTCTCTACTTAACCATGTGCACTTATCACTACCCCTTCCAGCCTGCCCCAACACCTCGTCTGTAGCACTTCAATTCTGCCTTAATGTCATATGTGTGTGTGGATACATACCTACACATACACATATATTATACAATATCCCTGATTTGATAAGGCCTCCTCTGCTTTGAAGTAACAGGCCCCTATGTATTCATTCATGCCAGAAATGGGTCTTTCGTTTCTATCTGGTGTCAGGTTCTAGGAATTGGAATACTTACAGTGAAAAAGAAAGACAATTCGAGTTCATTTCAGCAAAACTAAGGGAGGAGAAATGCACTGGCTCATGTAACTGGAAAGCTAACTTTGGTTTCAGTTATAACTGGTCTGAGAGATATCATTGGAAATGCATCTCTTTCCCAACTTTTCCTCCCAAAGTGTTTACTTTAATTCGGCTTTCACTGGGTCTCTGTCAGTTTCTATCAGGATTTCTTCTCAGAGGAGTAGAAATGGCCACTGTCCTCGCTAGGCTTTAATCATCCCGGAGCCAATGTCAGCGAAAGATGTTCCTTTCCCAGGGAAAAGGCACTTTAAGGTCTGCTGAGCAGAGGGTAAGCCAAGGCCACTTCACTTGAGCTTTTCTATGTGTCTGTCAGACCCTTCCGTGTGTATGAAGTCACTTCTAGCCATCCTGATGCAGGAATATCTTCCAGAAATGCTGCTGTCACTCAGTGTGATGATTCACTCAGCTTTATAGTATAAAAGATTTACATCCTAACAGAATGAACAGCAAGAGGTACATCTGCAGCCCAGGACAAGTGAAGTTTGACCTTTACAGTCTATCTATGGGAAAGTCTTTCCATCACACTTATGTAAAATCCGAGCACAGAGCTTTGCTTTTGTTATTGTCTAATCAAGATATACATTCCTTGGCATAGCACGTATGATCATAAAAGCCCCTTTACATTGCATACAATCATAAAAGCCCCACCATGCTTTACCCCTCCTTGATAGAGACAAGCAACATGAAACAGATCAGAATTGTCAGGACAGAGGGCAGGGAGGTGGCACTCTGTTTTCTAAACATGAAATTACATGTTTTACTCATTTTTTTTTTTTTTTTTTTTTTTTTTGTCTTTTTGAGACAGGGTCTCGCTATGCAGTTGAGGCTGGTCCTGCGCTCACTTTTGTAGCCCAGGCTGGTCTCGAACTCGCACCAATCCTCCTGCCTCAGCCTCCCAAGTGCTGGGATTACAGGTGTGAGCCACCACGCCCGGCTAGTTTTACTCATTTTAATGTACCATGCTTTCTCCTATCTGACCCCTCTCATCCTGATGAAAAAGATAGACCCAGAGAAGAAGAAAGAAAAAAAAAAAAAGAAAACATTTGCAAGCTTGTCTCCCTGAAGAAAACAGAAAAAAATGACCTGAGGAAGCTACCATTTTTCATATTTTAATGACTGAAAAGTCGATGACTGTTATGAGCAAGTAATTTGGTTACATAATTGTATTCATTATCCATTGCTGCTTCATGAAGGATCTTATAATAGTTTCGTAGGGCTAGCATGACAAATTATCACAAAAATAGATGACTTAAAGCAACAGAAAAATAACTCCCCTGTAGTCCTGAATGCTGCGTGTCTGGAATGAAGGTAGCATTAAAGCTATGGCCCCTCCTGAGCTCTCTTAGATACCTTCTTTACTGCACACAGTTTCTGAAAATTCCTGGAAATCTTTAGTGCTCCTGACTTCTAGTAGAATCACTGCCTCCTCTGCCGCTGTTGCCCCATGACCCTCTCCCCTGTGTCTGGATGTGTCTTCTTATAAGAACTCTAATCAATTAAGGACTCGTGCATAGTACATCAAGTTAAGTAATTAAAATCTTTCAAGACCTCCTTTCTGAACAAAATCAGATTCTGAGGTTCTAGGTGCCACAAATACAGGAGGACATTATTTAACCAATTCTATGTTGCAAAGCTTAGCATTTAAGAATAATAAAAGGAACAGCACACGCTTATAACTCCAGCACACAGAGCCTGAGGCAGGAGGATTGCAGTGTATTTAAGGCCAACCTGGACTACACAGTGAGTTCAAGACCAGCCTAAGCTACAAATCAAGATCTTGTCTCAAAAAAAGAGAAAAGGTCATTAGGGGCCACTGCAGAGTTTGCCTACCACAACATTAATGCTGCTCAATTCTTCATAGCAGCAATTTCTAAAGGTATCTAAGTTTCAGATTAAATTGCATTTTGCTGAGTCACTGATGATTCTAAATTTTAAAAGTATTACAGATGTGTGCTATAAAATTAACTACCAAAACAGACCCAGAAATGAAGCAGATGCTCCCAGAGCGCCCAGCAGGAACTTGCTGTGAACAAACACTGGCTCTATCTTTGTGCTTCATCAAGCATGTCTTATACCAAGAACATCCCAACTCTTCCTATGGTTTCAAAATGAGCAAAGCCTGCCAGCCATCTAGCAATGTCCTGAGAAAGAAGAAATGAGAAGAAACACGGGGGCGAGAAGATGTGTGGGGACAGAAATCCAAGAGCATCTCCCCTATGGAAGAACAGCAGCAAGTACTAAGCATGCTGTAAAACTCCCTGAGTTATAGGAAAACAAAAGCTGAAGTTATGCTCTCTACCACAGTTAACTGGTTTGAGTTCGTGATGCTTGTACTCTTAGTAATCCAGACATGGTGCATCCTCTACTAGGTTCTATGTCTCAAATTTTGGTGTATTTAGTCATGCAGTAATGTTGCATGGTCCAATCAGCCAGGCTTTCCACCTTCACAAAAGAGAAATTCATTACTTAAACTCTTAAAATAAAGCGTAGCCTGGGTGCATTGGCACACACTGATAATCTCACCATTTGGCAGGAGTACTGTCAATTTGAGCCCACCCTAGGCAGTTTAGCAATTTACAGAGAACTAATTTCAAAATAATACAATATTTAATATTCAATAATACAAAAATGGATTAATTACAATCACATTAAAGTAACAGAACATTAATGCTAGCAATTAGAATAACTAATATTTATACACATTTTTTAATGCAGTACAGGAAAGATAATTAATAATTCATGAACACTTAGCCACAAATAAAGCAACTGTCTCAGCTTCCGAAGCTGCTACTAGCACTGCTTACATTTCCTCTGGATACCTGGGTATAGCAAAAGTGCTCTGTAGCTTCTCAGCAGCTTGCATTTCCAGTTTTTAGTTAATTATGTAGTGCTATGCCCCAGGGAAAGAATTTCATTTTGCCTATGTGATACTAATTCCAGAAAAATCCTCGGGTTTCTAAAACTTCTTTGTTTTAAAGAAAACCCACTTTGGGGTTTACTAAGCTTTTTTCTGTAGAATGCTTGCAAGTATCTTTCTGGCAGCCCTGATGGTCTTCTTTACCTGGAGGCGTAGAGGTAGGGCCCAGGCTGTACCTCAGTCCCAATATTCAGGCTAAATGCTTCTCTGCTCTAATCTCTATTCCTGCTCCATCCTCCCAAGCAAAGCTAGAAAGTAGTGTACCCAGTACTAATGAAGCTGGAAGAACACAGCTGTCTTCATGGTTGGTCATACAAAGAAGGAGAGCACTCAAAGGAGCTCAGCAGCACTGGCCTGTGCTTTACAGCAAGTCCTTAACCTAGAAAAGCCCAAGAGCCATGGCAGCCATGAGGTGTGAGTAAAGGCTTGTGTTGTCTTGAGCCCTCCCAGTTGCAGCTGACTTGTTGGACCCCAGGGCGGTGCCCACCTTGAGGGAGACAGGACAGGGAGGTGAGTCATTCTTCAGCTCCTCCCTCTCTCACTCCCCACCCAATTCCAGCAAATAATGAAGGCAGCTCTTAGTGGACAGACACACCCACAAGTCTGAGGCTCAATCTACCCATGTTTCTGGAATATCTCAGTTAAACGATGAGACCATGGTTAAGGATCAGGCATGGTGTGACTTCTGTCAGACTGTCTGACTTCAAATCCTGCTCCATCACTTCCTGTATGACCTTGGATAGATAACTTAATCTCTCTCTGCCTTAGCACTTCATCCATAGGATGAGCTGGAAATGGGGTCCATGAAACAATTGGGAAAATACTCAATTTAGAGTTAGTAGAGGGAATATGTCAAAAGCACTTGGCACATCCCAAGTACAATTTAAACATGGGCTAATCACATTTCTGGATTGAAGGCAGTTTATGATGAACTTGGGTTTTCTTCCCTTCGTGACATTTCAAGGGAGTAAAACTTGACATTCTGCTCTTTATTCATTCTCATAAAATGCGAACAATTTCCAAATAGAGCCTTTTTGTGAAAGACTCATGACCTAAGTGGAATTAGATAACTAAAAGTTAAATATAGCTTCTACAGGTTATTTTATTTAATGTTAACAATTTTGGAATGCGAAATAATTCTACAAAGATGAGAAACTATACATTTTCTATATTTCTGTACTTTGTGTTATAATTCGTTTAATGTTACATATGTTTAAGTTCAAAAAGTATACACATTTTTAAAATCACCCCAGCTAGTGTTTTATCTCACTATAAATATTAATCTACATCCTTTCTTATGTATTTATCTGAGAGTAGTAGTTTTATATAATTGCATTTCATAATTATGTTACCTGTAGAATTTTTCTTTTGATTTTAAATGTTTAATTGAATAAAGCACATAAAAGCATATATTTTTACTACAAGTTGAAACTAGAATAAAATTTGCCTATATTTGAATATTCCAGTATTCTGATACCATGGTATCAATAATAATCATGACATAGTCAATTTATAGCTATTGTTACAATGTTATTCTAATAATGGTGAAATAAATGATTATATAATCACATCTCATGCTTGAGTTGAGAATGTCAAGTAATTTTTTGTTCTTTTTTGTTTTCTATATTTTTAGAGAAGGGCCTACAGGGTGTTCAGAGTCTCACTACTAGATCTGACTTGTAGTGATCCACCTTTACAGCCTCCCAAGAGCTGGGATTATGAGCGCTTGCCACCATGCCCAGTCTCAATTGCTTCTTAGTATGCCCCAGAGGCAGGACCAGCAAGGCCCCGGGGATTGAACCCTTGGTCCCTGCACCTGCTTGCAGGCACTTTAATCTGCTGAGCTACTTGACCACCCCTAGAGAATTTCAAGTAATGTAGAAATAGACATTGATCCATTGGGCTTCCAAATCTGAACCAAGGCTAAATAGCAAAGTATCTGACAAAATATCAATGCTGAAGCCAAGCTTCAGAGTATATGTAGTACTATATAACAGTATGCAAGATGGCACTCTGTCCAAAAAATAAAGATATGCAAAGGTGCCCACGAACATCAGAATACTTAAGAAAACAGAATTATATTAATAATATGATCCAAGCCACTTTCATATGAATTCTTTAGATTCTAAAGGACAGAGACCTGGCTATGCATGGTGGCTTACATCTGTAATCTCAGCACTCAAGAGGCTAAGGCAGGGGGAACTCAAGTTCAAGGCCAGTGTAAGATACATAGCAAGTTTAGGACAAGCTTGAGCCGCATAGCAAGACCCAATATGGAAAGAGAGAGAGAGAGAGACAGAGAGAGAGAGAGACCGCTCTAAGTAGACAAGATAAAAAAGTTAAACATATGGATAACATCATATCAGTGAAACCTAATAAAGCTAAAAAAGCATGGGGAAGAAAAAAAAAAAAAAAAACAAAGAAAGAACCGTGTGGTGAAATCCATGCAATGCCTCAAATTAATAGAACCAAAATAAAACAGATTTCAAGATACTCAGGATTGAACAAAGAACATCAACAAGGCTAACAACTGCATTAAAATCAAAAGAAGTAGAGGAATAGCATAATATTCACATAAAAAGGAGAATCAATAGATAATAGCCACAACCAATCAACTAGCAGCAGAACAAGTATACTACTACCAAAAACACTAAAAATGGAGTCACATAATGATGGTTTCCCTTAGCAAGAAAAAAAAAAATGGGGTGAAGCAAGATATTTATTTCTTTCATAAGACTTTCTGCATAATTATTTTTTACATTCAAATTTCGTGTATTACTTGAACAAAAAAACTATAAATAAGATGATTAAATAAAAAGATGTTCTTTCCCTGGGATGTTTATGTTTGCATGCAGGGTTAAGATGTGGGCTTGTGTGTAACTTAAGGTGTGTGTGTAACCACAGAATACCTGGGGGTGGGTGGGAGTCGCCTGGCTGGTGGATTCCAGGAGGTCTCTTCTGTGATCCTGGCACCCAAGGACCACTCTTCTCCCTCCATCTACAGTTCTGCCGAGCAATTGTAACCTTGATTATTACCCAAAGTGGAAAACGTCTATTTTTATTTAAAAACACATCCTTCCTCCAAAGACAGTTCAGTAAAATTATTTCTCATTTACATATAGTAACTCCCACAGTTGCACAAGTCACTACTCCATGAAAATGCTCATCATTCTATAACTGTGGATGGCTTTTGAATCAAAGCTTTATTTTAAAGACAGACTGTCCTTTCTTGTGTTTTAAGCAAACTCTGATGAAGGATACTGATTAGTAATCTTTGTGCATTAAAATCTTATATAGATTTAATACCATTTTCACCTTTTATTTAATGAATATTTAATTCAGAAAACTATGAAATAATAGGTAATTATAGCTCTACAAGAACACATATTGACATGCAATTTAAAAGAGTGAAAAGTGCCTTGTGCTTGCAATGAGTTTGTAATTTAAACACAAAGGAAAATTTTAAAGTTGCCAATCAAATATTCATCGGAAGAAAGAAAGCAAGGAGGATCATACTTCCTCAGGGCACATATGCAAAGGAGATACTAAAAATAACACAGGCCAGGTTTGGCAGACCTTGTTTAGGCAAAATTCCAAACACATCCCAAAGAGGCTGGTGGAGAAAAAAATGTCCCTATCTGGGAAACAAAACCAACAGGAATCTAAAGGTTGGGTTTTGGAAAGACTTGGCAGGGTAGGGAGGCGGGGATTGTAATAAGCAAAGGCCTTGGAGGCAGACACAAATGTACAAGTCCAAGATGTCCGAATTTTGTGTCTTTATCCTTCCCTTTGTTGTTGTTTCGTTATTTGAGTTGTCTTGCAGTATCTTCAACCTTGATTCACAGGCAGCCCAGCTACCTTCTGCAGTCCAGAAGAAACTCACTCTAACTTGTAAGAGGTCAAGTGGGTTAAAGGGGGTGCATTTCAGAGGGCAAGAGTTGAAATTGCAGGGCTTAGCCCGTGACCAGTGGGCAATCCTCTTTTCTAGTAGAGGCTGACCAGATCTTTAAAAAATAAATCAATCGTTCTAGCAATTTGCCCTCTGCTTCACAGAGGAAGTCTCTAAGTCAGTAGCACTCAGACTTTAACATGCATAGAATTTTCTGAAACACTACATTTGACCAGTTACACGAGCTGAAATTCTGAAATTTTGGTTCAGACAAAGAAAACTGTATTTCTACCCAGTACTATACACATTTCTGAAAAACAAATTTTGAAAAATCACCAGATTTCACTATAAGACAAAAGAATTAAGACAGTCTCCCATCTTCCCAATGCAGGGAAACCTCCCAAGGGCAGTTCGCTGGGCAGGTTTTTCAGTTCTGCTTTCTGTCCTCCTGTGCTCACCTGTCACTTACCCATGAAGACCCTAAAGGACTTTGATCATCTTGTTTCCAGGCCCAGCCACTGGTCAGCCCCACACTGCACCAGACAGGCCTTCAACACCCACTCAGAAACGCACCTGCAGTTTCTAGAGAATGTAGATGGAAGTTAGCCCGATAATCCTGCACCCACCTATAGCCCCCACAAGCTGACCAATGAGAAGTGACTTGGTTCAAAATTGCTTTTTCTAGTGTCTCCAGTTTGCTTTTTGTTGGTTGGCTGCCCTTGGCAGTTGGATCCCATCTATTTCTGTTTACTGCTACAATAACATACTTTTGTAATTCCCCTTAATTAATTTAGTAATTAAAGAATGACTTTGGTAATTTCCCTTCACCTATTTTCAAGGCCCTACACTCCATCTGTGTTCACCCTCACCCAAGGAAATAGACTCATTATAGTAGAAATGTTTCTTTAAATCCAGAAAAGATGGGAGAACTTACAAGAGCCTTAAAACCCCTGCTTAAAAATGTCCTCAACCTGCTTTTGCTCAAAGCCCATCCTAAGGTAACATTACTGGATGATAACGTGGCAAATGTACCTCCTAAAACTGTAAAAATTCTGACCAAAGAGTCATCCCAGGGTCTATAAAGTGTTTGTGGTTAATGAATTATGATTTAAATGAAAACACAAAGTTCACAAATCATCATGGAGCACTTGAAGGTATGTTTAGAACTCACCCATAGAAAAGCCAGTAAAGATAGAATCCTTATCACTGCCACTCTCTGTCCGTGGGACCCGCGGGTGGCAGCTCATCTCTTTGAGCCTCGGCTCCAGCATGAGGCATAAATTGCCCTGAGAAAGACTGAGGCTGGAAGACCATGTGGAAAATTACTGCAGTGGTCCATGTAGGAGCAGATGAGGGTTAGGACTAGGTGATCAGTGAAAAATTGGAGTAAAAAAGGACAGATACAGGCCTGGGGAGATAGCTCGGTACAATAAGCGCTTGCCTGGCAAGCACAAGGGCCTGAGTTCAATCCCCAGTCCCACAAGACACAAAAAATTAAAAATAAAAAGACAGATACTATAGGCTCTAGAAAGAAATAACATTGGTGACTACCTGGGCGTTTTCCCATACCACATTCCCAGGATGTGACTAGTATTCTGTGAAAACTATGGTTTCCATCTTCTAAGAAATCAGAGATTTTGCTACAAAATCAGCAGTGCCCCCCATATAGACACACACACACACACACACACACACTGTAGACTAACCTTAATGAACTTAAAACAGGAATCATCTCCTATTCTGTTGCATCCAAGTATCTGAAATAGAACCTGAACAACATTTTTTAATTTAATATTTTTTTGTTTTACTAAAACAATGGTCTTTTTATTTTTATTTTTATTTTTTTTCAATTTTTTATTGTTTAAATTTAACAATGGTTATATTACATATTTTCATCCTCAGATCAGTTTAGATTAATACATATAGGTATATAAGATTGATCAAACAATTAAACATTAACCTTTCTAAATCCACATTACTTTTTTTTTTCTTTCTTTTCCCCCTTCTTTTCTTTGAAAGTTGACATATTGCATATTGTCCTCACAATCATTCTATAGAGTGCAGTATGTGGGCATGACCCGCCTCCCTATTGATGTTGCATAGAAAAAAGAAAGAAAGAAAAAAAAAAAAAAAAAAG
>PVJA010017759.1:22497-41236 GCA_004027025.1 Myocastor coypus | reverse complement strand
CCTGCCCGAGTTTTTCCCATGAAGGGAGAGCCAAGGAGCCCGTAGGCCAGAACCATGGCGCTGCCTCATTAACATGGTCTAAAAAGGTGGTGAGTGTAGCGCGGCTAACTTTAATGCCGCGAGATTGTAACAATGTACGCAGGGATTCAGCAAGAGGCCTTCGGGCAGCGTTGCCCATGTTAGGGTGCTAAAACGGGGACAGAGAGGGGAGTTAGGGGAGTCTGGGATCAACCGGCACGTTCTGTTACGTTGCCGTATCTCGGGGTGCGTCCACCCCCCCTCCAGGCGACACAGTTCCCGCCTGGATAAAGGTACCTTACCTGCTGTACGTCCGTTGGTTCTGGACCGGGTGAGGAGAAGAGGCTGGCACCGGGACCTTCCGTTTGTTGGGTCACGGGGAAGCTCTGTCAGCCGACTCCTTTGGCCAGAAGGAGAGAAGGACTGGAGATTTCCCCGTACGGGCCACCATATGTCCGGCGCCGCAACACAAAGGCTTGAACGCCGGACTTAAGCTTGTAGACTTTTATTCAGCACAGCAGCCAGGATCTAACAAGATCCTCCACCCTTTACATCTCTACCTCTTCTCACCCTCCAGCCCGCGCTTCCCTCATATATAGCACTTCGCCCACCAATCACCATCGCTCGCACAGTCAAATCTGATTGGTTACTACATCGGTTGCCAGGCCAAAACAGATTACAGCTAAATTGCTTTTCGCCGCAGGACAACCCGGAAGCAGGAAGCCGGCGCCATTTGGGAGCGGCTCATGCTGAGGCCCTCAACACCCAGTTACCTCAGTCATATACAAGAAATGATAAGCATGAGGTGGCACAAGGGTTGTAATTTTGTGGTCCTGATAAAAACCCTGGTGGGCAGAATTTTCTCCAACACTAATCTAACCTTGGCTCACACTGCTGCATGGTTCCTCAGCTTCCATTTTCTTCCCAGCAAAGATGGATCAGGAATCCTAGCATCCAGCTCATAGCTCTGCACAGACTGAGCCCAGTTGGTGTTTATAAGTAAGCAATGTCTCAGTATGAGAACCCCTGGTTAGCATCCCCTCTGGAGCACTTGGCAGTTAGCACTGGTTACTGGGCAGCTCCGATGTGGTCATTAGGGCCCCCTGGTTGGATGACGGTGTCTCTTATATCACTCTACCAGCCCAGGGGAATCCCGCTCTACCTAGAGGGGCTGCTTGGCTCTGACATAGAGGAGACAGAACCATGTGTCTCCTTCAGCTCTCTCCTATTTTTGCTTGCTCCTGACACATGCACGAAAAGACAGAAAGTTCTGCATTCATTGGTTCATTCCTCAGACTCTCATCAAGAACCCACAGCATGCTGGGCTTGGGTTGTACAGTGCTGAGCAAGGCAGACACAGTCCCTGCCTGTGGGCTTCCAAGACAGCCCTCTTCCACCAGCCTGGACTTTGCTTTGCTGCTCTATCCTGAGAGGCCTCAGCTCTGGTATCCAGGGTCTGTCCGGTGTTTCCTCTGGCGTCAAGGGTCAGGGCTATGTGCTTCTTGCTGATGCCCAAACCTTTGTCTTCAGGGCTTCTTTCTATTTGCTTCTCTCTTTACCTTAGAAGTCACAGTTCCTAGAACCCAAGAACTTGTTTCTTAATCTGTGCCTGGACTACAACATTCTGGCTGGGTTCTCTAAAATCCAACTGAGGCCTTGGTGCCCACGGGACAATACCCCCCCCAACAATTTAATGGTCATGATTATTTTGAATTTGGGTTAAATTACTAAAGCCCATTTCATGTTCTAAGAACAGGACTCATAACCCTTGCAGAGGCTGAAAAGGTGGCCTTGAGGTCACCATCCCCGAGATGGTTGAATTTTTGACTCTGAAGCCTGAGGATCAGCCTGGCTCTATCAGCTGCCCAGCTGCCTGTATGCTGTGCCAGCAAAGATGTAACCAGCCCGCCTGCCATGCAGAAAGATTTATGTGCCAGGTTCACCCCCATTCCCCGCCCCGCCCCCCATTTCACAGCCAAGCTGGGATGAGGGAAAAGGGATTTGATTCCCAGGGACGACTAGCATCGTGGTGGAATCCAGATTGCTCTTTCACCCTCAGTGTGGACCAGGATTCTGGCACCTGACTAAAATCTCAGTACAGCAGACAGAAACCAGGAGAGAGATCTTGGAAACTTCGTGTGTGTGTGTGTGTGTGTGTGTGTGTGTGTGTGTGTAAGGGTGTCAGGTTGAGAAGGTGTAAAGAGGTAGAAAGCTGGAAGGAGCGCTCCTTGGCAGGGACAGAGTGCTAACGCTGTCCCGAATCCGGGAGAATCCCCAATGCCCACGTGCGTGCATGTACCAGGGGAGCAAAGACCCCAGTGCCAGAGTCGAGACAGAACCAGGAGACGCAGCGGGACCGCAGGCAGAGCCCGGGCGAGCGCGCTGCCCTGGCGCGCGGCCCAGTGGCCGCCCACTGGCGGGCGAGCCGCGAGGGGGAGGCGGTGGTGGCGGCGGCAGCAGCAGCCACGGCGGCAGGGTTTCCCCGGGCTTCCCCTACCCTGGTCTCAGGCGCCCCGCGCAGGCCCAGGACGCGGAGGTGGCGCCCAGGAGCTAGGGGTCCGGGAGTCCCAGAGGCGCCCCAGCTTCCCAGGCAGACGCGGCGTCCGAGGAGCCCGGAGCGGCAGAGCCGCATCCCGGAGCCCCCGGCCCGAGGCGGGAGGTCTGGGCTGAGCCCTCCCCGCCCCCGCCGGCGCCCGCCTCTCGCCCCCGCCCGCGGCCTGGAGCGCGCCTCGCTCGCCGCCCCGGGTCTGGCAGCTGAGCCGGTGGAGTCGCGGAGAGCACCAGCCGCCGCTGCGGGAGCTGCTCCGGCCGCACCATGCGAGAGCTGGCCATCGAGATCGGGGTGCGAGCCCTGCTCTTTGGGGTCTTCGTGTAAGTAGTGACGCTCGGCGGGCGGGGCGCACCGACGCGGGGACCCACCGACCGAGCCTTTCTGCGCCCCAACTTTGTTTGCGCCGCTGCATCCCTCCCGGGTCTGGGTGGGAGGTCACCTCTTCGCCTGGTAGCCATAATATAACCTGAGGGACTCAGAGAGACCCCGCCACCCCTCGGCCGCTTCCCGGGACCTTCCACACAGAGCGACCCTCGCGGAACCGGGCCGAGGCTGGAGCTTTTGGGCCCCGGTTGTGCTGTGCGCTACCGACGTCTACCGTTCTGTTCTCCCCGCAGGCGCCCTTCCCTGGCCCCACACACCACCTGTCCTGTTGGGGAATTCAGGCTGCTCCGGTGGCCTAGGACAGCATCCCGACCTGCGCCCTTGGGAAGTTTCTCCCTCTGTGTGATCTTTCCAGGCCGACTCAGGCTCTTGGTACCACCTCCTGCCCCCCCCCCCCCCCTCGACCCTCCAGCCGTGTCCAGGGCCGGGCTGTTTCAGGTTTGCCTGACTCCCACGCCCACAGTCCCGCTGAGCGCCACTCCCCAGGAGGCATTTGCAGTACTTCTCCTTGGAAAACTGTTGCCAAGGAAGCTCAGCAACTCGGGGACCTCAGCCCGGGTGTGGGCTGAACACCTCTGCTTAGAGTGGCTGTCTGCTTCAGGTGTGGAAAAAGCCCTTCCGGGAGGCAGCGTGCTGACTGGGGTCTCCAGGAGGGGCTGTTACCTGGGAACAAAAATTTTGGAAAGGGAAGGGGAACGGAAGTAGATTCCCTGGGAGATGTTTGAGTTTCCTTGGCTGGCGCAGAATCGACATCAGCTCCTGGAGCCCAAGGAGAAAGGAGGTCTCCCCTATCTGCTTTAAGAGCAAAGCCCAGTCTCCGGCTCACCCTGCACCCCCTTGCCCACATCTGCGCTTGTCCCTCTCTTAGCAGGCTATGGTTCCTGGTTCCTTCTGTCCCAATACCCAGGCCTCTTTTGACACATTTTACATGTTAAAGTTGCATGAACTTTCCAGTTACCACTTTTTGGATAAAAACCGCCCCAAGACAAACAGGAGGCCCCGTCTAGATTTCTGCCGCAACCTGGATTCACCCACGACCCCACTGCAGGTGTGCTGTGTGAAAGAGGACTTCTGCTCTTGCAGCCCAGGGTGTCCACATGGAAAGAAATGCCTGTTTTTGCATGTGTTTCTTTCCTAGGGATTAGACTCATCCAGAATGTTTATTCACAGCAACAGAAAAGGCCATAGCTCCCCCAGATGCAGGCAAGCCCCCCTCTCCCGGAAGAAGGACCACAAACTTCATTTAGGTCCTGATACATTTGGGAAAACAAGACGCTTCTTCCTCCTCTTTCAGTATTTCTGTACCTTTGAAATAAACATTAAAACTAATGATTGCTGTGTGGTCAGATGGGGATGGCTTCTAGTTGGCAGATAGGTTAAGGCCTCCTGAAATTATTATGTGATAGAAATGAAGAAACAGAGTTCAACACACAGCAGAATTTGACACTGCTTGGGTGAATATTCATGTGAAAATGCTGAAAGTGAGCTTGCTCTTAGTCTACCTTCTTGGATTGCTGCAGGCAATTCTTATTTTAAAAATCATCTACTGAAATGAAGAACATTTATATCATTTTCAACTTTGCCTTCAAATAGTCCCCCAACCATTTTTTGAGGTGTTTGCAAATATACAATGGCCTAGGCAGAGAATTTGAAAACTTGGTAATTATTGTTTATGTGTTTCTGGCTCCCACTAAGGATGTTATGTAAAATCAGACAAGCGTTTTGCATTCTTTTTGTTCCAAAGTTTCTCCTTGTATTATTACTTAAAGCAGATCCTCTGTCATCTCCCCCAGTGGGACACAAATGGGTGTTGGAAGCACTTTTGGATGATTACATGTTTCATATCCATTTGGAAATGTTAACTTTTAGTTCTTTTTTTCTGCAAAGACCTGCTCTGGCACTGATGCAAGTAGGTCTTGGATGCTCTGATGCCCTTACCAGGCAGATAGCAGCTTCAACTTCAAGGAGACCCTGAGAACACAGCCAAGCTGACCTCTTGTTTTCTCAGATAAGTTATGGGTGTCCTGAAGGAGGCTGGCTTTAGGGAAAAGTTTTATTCTTTCTTTTTCCACTGCTAGAGGGCTGATGGAAATTGGTGGGTTTTGTGGAACCCTGCCCATTGCAAATGATGGTCTGCCCAACTAGGGGAGGATTGTGAAGCCCACGGGCAAGTTGAGTCTGATGTCCCTTCTACAGTGCCCAGTGTACCTGATGTAATTCATCAGCTGCTTGGGCTTAGTGCATTGTCTGGATTTCCCAGGAGCAGAGCCTAGTTTTGTGAGACAGTACTCTCTCTCTCTCTCTCCCTTGGGCAGATTCCTGATTCAAAGATGTCTCACCTGTAGATCAGCCTGCTTTCTGAGTACTTCACCTATTGGGGAGCGGGGATCCCACTGTGCCAAGCCCACATGCTCCCTGTAGATTCCAAGTTAAACCTAGTGAAATGTGCTCTGGACCTGTAGGTAACAGGGAAGTAAGATTTTTTGTTGTGATTGTTGTTGGAAGTTTTTTGTTTTTTTGTTTTTGAATAGGTCAGGTGTGGTGCTAATGTTTTATGCAATGACGCTTCCAAGAGGAAACTCTGGATAATTTCCATAGATGCTCAGAGCATTTTGGACAGCCTTGCCTAAGATTCACAAATAGCTTGGAAGAAAATTAGTAAAACAGTAATGCAAACCAGGGTTGGCATATAAAGTTTTCCCTAAGAAAAAATAAATTGGTTAGCCAGTGTTTAGGAAAAAGAAAAGTACATGTTACCTGGAGGGCTGTGTGTTGACATTTGGTGGCTTGGAGCCCCACTTCTCTGACATAGTTACTCAGAAAAATAGGAAAGAGCAGTACCTAGGGGTTCCTTCTGTCTGCTGCCTCCTGAGTCCCCAGAAGGGATTTGGTGAGTGCTTTCACAAATGCCAAAAGTGGAGCTGGATTGTGCTCAGCAGACCTTGCGTGTGGGTCTGCAGCCCAGCAATGTATATTACTAGTACATGTTTACCTTTATTCCTATCACCTGCAAAAGCACCTTTTGTTTATTGAGGGCTTACTACACATCTGGCAATGATGAAGACGCTATGTACCTGTGAGGGAATCTATGTATATATCTTTGTCATGGGCTGAAGCAACTGAAGCATAAGCAGATTAAGAATCCATCCAAGTTATGGAGCTCAGAAGCAGCTCTGAGATTTAAATGAAGCGGCAGGAGCTACGTAGTCTGAATCTCAACACCTCACTTCAGGGAAACTGCAGCCCACATCCAGCAGTGGAGGGCTTATGGGTGCCTGGGCTGTGCATCATGGTTTCTCTTTGAAGCCTTATTTCACCGGACGTGGATGCCACATTACTCTCAATTTATGGGTAAAGAAGCTGAGTTTCCAAAAGGCTGAGAGATCTGCCTGCTTGCTCAGCTATGAGGAGCCTGCTATGGATGTAAGGAGGCAGCAGATCTTCTACCCCAAAGCCCTGAGCCAGTAAGCAAGAAGGCGTCCACGGCCAGCTTCACAGAAGTGAACACATTCTACGAGCAAGTCCCCTCTTGTTTTTTGTCTTAAATGGTAAAGTTCCATTTTTATTCATCTTAATTAAATTTTAAATGTCTTTTTGACATAAAAAAAAGTATAGGCACAGCACAGCTATGCAACCTTTTTCCCACTGGACAATAAATGTCAGAAGCCTGTGGATACGTAGGGTAAAACAAGATTGCTTAGGAAAAGAGAACTGTTCCTATAGCTGGTAATCTGACACAATGTCCTATTACCACTGAAATAAAAGCAGCTCCATTACTCAAGTTTGTTTTCATGGTTTTTAATTCATCTTTTTAGTGCCTGGCTCAGCCTATCCTGGGGACTAGGCTGGCGGGCATGGGGTGCCAGGGATGGAAGCTCAGTCCCTGTGGCTTTGCCTAAGTTTGACTAAGCAGGTACTTTAGACTGCTGAGTTATCTCTCCAGCCCTTTAATTCCTCTTCGTGAAAAAAAATCAGACTTTCTTAATTTGTGTGTGCTGATCTTCATCCAAGGGCTCATTCTCAGGGACCTCGTGGTGCAACGGTAGCACATCTGACTCCAAAGGCTCATTCTCTGGGTCAGAGTCAGTGTGTCAGAATATCTCTAACAATCAGGTTCTTTGTCACTAACGTCTAGCATTCCAGAAGTTGAACTGCTGTCCTCTGGATCTGATGGCTCCTCTACCATTTCTGTGAAGCACAGTTTCACCTTAAAAATTTGAGAAAAATATTAATTTGCCTTATCTCTATTTGCTTTATCAAGATTATTTTTTATAATAGTAAGTATTCTTTATCATTATCTGAATACTTTATGTTGCAAATACTGCCAATTTCTTGATCACAAACACATCTATTTTCTACTTTTCCTGAGATTTCTTCTGGTCCTTCTGTTACCTATTACTTCCAGAGAAACAGGTATATGTGGTCTAAAGTATTATATGGGAACAAATATTCTGGCTCTAAAATTAAATCTTAGGTTGGCACTGCAAAAATGGAGGGAGGAGAGGGGCAGTTCGGACTCCTTAGAAGATGGGACTCGGGCCTGCTACCAAGTTGGAAGGTAGGACATAGAGGAAATTGCCAGAAAGGCATTAAATGGGGCCATCAAACATAGTTGAGAAAGTTCTTCCTTCACAGCACCTCAGAAAGGACCTGGAGAGACAACAGCCATGAAACGTTCAGCTGGGGCAAAGACATCTGCCTGCCACTTGCCAGCCTGCCTCTCCTGCACTCCTCCATCCCTCTTTCTGGGTCTCTCCCTTTCTTTCTTCTCTGTGGCTCCTGATGCCTTCTGTCTGTAGTGTTCCACCAGGTGTGAATCTGCTTCGGATAGGGGGATGCTCAGGAAGTGGCATCTGCCTCACCGCAGATCAGTTCTGCTTGCTTGTTCTCTTTCTTTCTTTCTTTCTTTCTTTCTTTCTTTCTTTCTTTCTTTCTTTCTTTCTTTCTTTCTTTCTTTCTTTCTTCCAGGTACTGGAATGAGTCAAGGAAGGCCAACATTTCTCTTTTATCACCCATCCACTTGCCAAATCTTTATGTGGCACCTTTAAGGTACCTGCATATGTAGTATTATTCTCTTTTCTCTTCATTAGAAAACTTGGTTTGGTGTAATTCTCACAAGACACAGAGACACTTGGTGCTGTAACTGGCCCAGATGACTTGCTGGAGGGCACTAGAGATTGGTTCATGTTTGGAATATTGACAGTAACAGCCCTGTCACTATTGCTCCTAAGAGTTCAGTGTAGTATTGCTTATAGAGTTTCATTCCAGGCTGAGACAGTTGTGTTAGGTGAAGCAAAGTATTCAGTTTTACTGAATGGGGAGGAAAAATTAACCCTGAAAGGGATGAGAAGGACAAGGTAGGTGCTAGGGAGGGGCATCCAGAGCTGATGTCTTACCAGAGTCTTGACCAGGGCTCCAGGCCTGAAAACAAGAACATCCCTACAGAGCAAAAACCCAGAGGCACCCTTTGGGTGGGATTCAGCCCTGAGAGGTGCAGCCTCAGACTCTGGTTTTCATGTGTGTATACTAAGAATGGAGTCTTTGATGAGAATGTGAGAGGCTACGGTCTCCTGCTGGATCATCCCCCAAAAAAGAGGCCCTGGAGAAGATATTTGAGAAAAGGAATGCTACAAGTGGATTTTGACTAGTGGTGGAAAGGGCTGTTCCATCGGCCCTGCGGGCCCAGTTCACTTTTGTGAATGACAGCAAACTTCTCTGCAGCTGCCGCTGCTTTGCTGCTGTCTGGGAGTGCATCTCTCATCTTGTGCACTGTGGTCCTCCGAATCCATGCTTTTCTCTGGACTGCCAGCTGTCGCACTCTGGGGATTAGGACGCATCTTTATCTTCTTTGCTTTCCGTTACTCCACATTTTGGTTTGCCGGAACATGGTAGATGCCACCTGACCTGGTTTCTGATGATCATTTTCTTAGAACTCTGTGTCTTCTGCATTGATGCAGAACAGAGCTGCTTAAGAAGTGGTCTAGTGACTACCTAATCTGACTTACCTAGGCCTCAACCCAGATGGTAATACATTGGTATTCAGCTAAATCAAATTAAGGGGGAAAAAAAGTCCTGGAATCTGCATTTTTATTTTTTATAATAGTTATTATTATTAATTAGTATTATTTGTGGTACCAGGGATTGAACTCAGGACCTTAAGCTTGCCAGGCAAGTACTTACTCTACTGAGCTATCTCCTTGGTGGAATCTGCATTTTTATCAGTCAGTCCTTCTATTTGTCAGGTTTGGAAACTACTAATACATAATCTACTGTCATGTGAGGGATCTCCTCTGGTTCTTCTGCCCTTTCTGATCATGCAGCCAATCTTCCTGACCTCCTCAGTCCCTACAGTGGAATTAAAGGAGGCCAGATGATGAGCCCTGATCTGGGGAACATGGGTGGAATGACAGGTACATTGCTAAGTTGAAGCAGCATAAATCTCCCTCATTATGACAGAGCACATACAGACAGGGCCAAGCTCCAGAAGGGAGGTGTCAGGATAGTGTCCTAGGAGGGTCATGCCACTGGAAGTGGCCCCTGGTGAGGGATGGAGTAAGGAGTCTGTGTTATCTGAGACGCATTGGTAGTTGGCTACTATAGCATAAGTCTATTCTAATCAATACATCTATAGTAATTTTGCTCACTCTCTAGTAACAATGGTCAAATGAGTTGTTGGAAGCAAAGCAGTATAAAAGACCATGAACATTAAAGCTGGCCATGTTTCAATTTTGGCTTTGCCATGAATCAGAAAGTTGCTTAAGATATCTCAATCCTAATTTCTTAAAGTGGGAGATGAAGATAATACGGATCTTGCAGAATTTTATTAGATAGGGTAATAATGATGTCACAGTATACAAAATTAGATGACTTCTCCCCACTCTTGTTGGTACCTCTGACATTCATGTAGTGTCTGTGAATGGCACTGTGGCACTGTTGTTATGACCATGGACTTCGGCTTCAGGCTGTCAGGATTTAATGATAACTTAAATTTCTCACCTTTCATAACAGATATTGTAGGATGCTGGATAAAAGCATTATCACCACACCTGGGTTAGATAACATATAAAGAAAACGGCCTGACCCTCTTGTTGACTCTAAAGTCTGCTTTCTCCCCATAGAGGTTAGCTTGAAGTGGGTCCAGGGAGATCTCTCCATCAGATTTATGCATGGAACATCAGCTGCCCAAGCTCTTTTTCTTTCCTTTCTGGGAAGATTTTTGCCTATTTGTTTGATAAATAGAGCATCATCCATCTGTCTGAGATATAACCACTGTAAAATGAGTTGCTGTATGTAGAATTCTGAGAATTGATGATACTTTCCCACAGGGAGATAAATGCTTATTGCACGACAAGAGGAGATCATTAGCTTCAGAACTTGTGGCTACAGTTATCTCAATTAGTTATACAGATTATGCCTTTTTTGAGTCACAGAAGGCTTGTAAAAGTTCAGTACTTCTATTTTTCTGGAATAGTGTTTGTAAATATGAAAATTATCTTAGTGATGTTGCTTCTTTTAAAAATGTCATCTTGATATTCTGCGTGGATGAACTGGAATCACTGTTCTGCAGCAAGGAAGTTAGCTCAGTGGAGACTGCGGCCTGTGCGGGTCCTGCCACATTCACCAGGAGCTAGTCAGATGTGGGGAGCTCTGAGATGCCTGGGACAGGGCAGAGACAGGGGAAGGAGGTGAGCACAGAGGAGCTCAGGGCCAGCTTCGTCACAAATCACTCCACAGAAGCCAGAGCCTCGCTGCTCTTCTGTTTCTGCTAAAGACAAAGGAGCAACAAAGAGGGGCAGCTGTGCTGCAGGAGCGTTCAGGCTGGCTTCCAGGAAGCCAGTGTCCTACCAGTCAGTCAGGAGTGGATGTGCATGTTTCTTTCTGCCTTATCAAGGCTTTTTTTTTTTTTTTTTTAAATAAAACATGTTTTTATTGAAGTATTATCTTGAACCATATGAAGTTGCTGATATTTGACTATTTGGGGCTACAAAACTAGAAATTTCATTTGGTCCAACCTAAAAAGAACATATACAGAGAAAGGTGCTCTATTCATAATTGTACCTCAACCCCAGGACGGTGTCCACCTGCCAAGCCCACCTCTACCACTTGAAGGTCACCATTATGCTAACATATAATAGTTCTTTTGAATTCTACAGAAAATGAAAACACAGTGTGTGTGTGTGTGTGTGTGTGTGTGTGTGTGTGTGTGTGCACGTGCACATGCGAGCATGCTTTTGTGTGAGTATTTTGGCTCAATATGTTTTGAAAGCTCAGATGTTGTTTGTCCCATTATAGCTTGTTCATATTCATTGCTACAGATCATCCCGTGATATGAGTGCATCCCTCTTTACCCATTTTATGTACATGGATTTCTGGATTATTTATGATTTTGTGTGATTAAGCATAAGGCTGATACTCTTTTTGGGTGTACATATTTGTAATTTTGTAAATGTTGTTTGTATACCTTGGAGTGGAAATGCTGGGTTATTCACCAGAAATGTTTAAACAAACAGTTCAGTAAAAATAATACTCTAGTCTTCACATTGCATATTCTCCATCTCTTGAGCAGCTGCCTTGCATGAAGCATGTGGTGGGAGGCCTGGGAGGTGACAGAAGCCTAAAGTGGGTCACTGTCTTCCAGAAGAGAGGGCAACATGGCATGGTAGGTGAGGGGTTAAATCCTGACTGTGGATGTAAACATGTATTCTGGCTCCTTCATTGATAAAATAGCGACACATTCTCTTGGGATAAGAAGGGCTATAAAGATGAGGTAATGGAATGTGTGATGGGTTTCTCACATAAAGATGGCAAATCATATGTTAGAGCCAGTGTCTTTTAATTATTCTGTCTCCTTTCCTTTCTATGCTTGAGGTGGGAACACCAGTCAATAAAAAGATGCCTAATATTCCAATGAAGTAATAATAGGAAAAGGACCTCTCTCAGGGCCGCAGAATAGAACTAGAAAGTGTGGGGAGGGAATTATGAGCAATTGTTTAAGAAATCACTGATAAATTGATAATGCATATAAATATACATTGGTATGTATATACATTGTTATATGGATTTGTACACATTGATTACATTTACATATATTATTGATTTGTAGCTGTACCTTGGTTATAGGAAGGGTAAGGGTGGAGGGGGAAATCTTCAACACCTTCTATATGCAACTCTGAACTAGGAGGATTGGCGCTCCCCAGCTCCATCAGGAGATGATATTGTTGTTCACCTTTACACAACATCACGCCTCATATTTGGAGAGCTTAAATTTTTAGTAGTTTTTATTCTCTTATAAAAAATAAAGAATGAGAAGAGAACTTCAACAGAAAAATTGGCCATTGACATGAGTAAGGAACTAGCAAAAATAAATAATGAGTGCAACTTTAAATATGTGATTTCTGTGAAAATGCAAGATATGCCCTTGAAAAAATAATAGCACTGGGCATAGATTAGCACAAAGTTTTCATGTGCTTCAATGAATGTGCACAGCCATTGAAATTAGTTATGTGATTAACTATCAGTTGACATTTATCAACTGTCACTGAGTGATAAAACAGCTACATACATGCATATGTAATGTGACAGTGTAATGGGGCTTAATTTGTCCTTATGTTCATAGAAAAACTAATAAATACCAACAATGAAATTTTAATGGTATTTTTTTCCAGGCTGATGGGATTATATATGTTTATTTTTTCATCTTCATGCTGATTAGTCTTTTATGCTAAACATTTCTTATTTTTATACATACTCAGAAAAAAGTTAATATGGATGGTTACTGTTAAAGAAAACCAGAGAAGCAAACGAAATACCCTGGGATTGGGCACTGGGTGATTTATTTGTTACTGACTCAGAAATACTGAAGGCAGTAAAATGTCAAAAGTCAACACTTATTACTAAATTTTATATCAATTAAAATATTTAGAGAAATCACAGAGTAAAGATTAACACTTGAAATATGCAAGTTCATGTTGAAATGGATAGCCAGATACTGCTGTGGAAGTGTGAATGGCCTTAGCCCTCTGGAAGAACAGTACTGCAGTGCCTAAGTGGCCATAAAATTGTTCCTTCCTTTGACTTAAGAGTTCTGGAAAAAATGCATTGAGGCACTAAAGTAAGAAATTAAGACATCCTCAGTTCATAAGTTTTATTGCTGTATTTTCCCTCCAAAGTATTGTGAATGTATTTGTGGAGAAAATAAACTAAAACTCATGTTAATAGTTGAAGGTGGCTTGACAAACGATGGACATGTGAGTAATATCATAGCCACTAGAGGAATCATTTTGAAAATCGTGGAGAAACATGGTGAAATTTTTTGATTAAATACCAAAAAACCCCACTATCTAAAATATAACCCAGAATAATAAGTACTTGAAGTGAGTTTGATTTGAAGAAATATTAGAAAGAGTTATATTAAGATGACTGTGATGGCAATGAATATTTCCCCTCATCCAAAGAAGAAATTTTAAAATCATAAATGACTGGTAAAATTCAAGAAATACCAAAATACCAAGCTCCTTAAATCTTTTCATCTTTATCTACTAATTCCATTCCTTTCTCTTGTTGAATATTTTAGTACATACTTTCATATAAATGAAGAAATGAAGAATAGATTTTCATGCAAAGTTTCTTAATACATGTTGGAATTATTTTCCTTTATTTTTGATTTTTGGTGGTTCTAGGGATCAAAGTCAGGACCTTGCACTGAACTATCTCCTCACTCACCCGCCTTTTTTGTCTTTCTACAAATGTATTTGGTACAGGCTCTACAAGGTCCACAGGCTCTCACTATGTAGATTGGACTCGTAGTGATTCTCCTGTTTTTAGCCTCCCAAGACCTGGGATTACAGGTGCGCGCCACCATACCCAGTTTCAGTCGCTGTCTCAGTGCACGTTGAGGGCAGGGTAGAGTGGGCATGACAGGCTGGGGATTGAACCCCGGTCGCTGTGCTCTGCCTAAGCAGGTGCTTTAGTTTGCTGAGCTATTTGGCCAGCCCTGAAGTTATTTTCTATCTATATAGGTCTACTTGATTTTTTTTTTTTTTTTTTTTTACTGGTTTTGTGGCTTTCCATTATGTTATACTATTTAAGGAATTTTAGAATGTTTTCATTTGTGCTATGACAAACAGCAATACTATTGTGCATACATTGCAGTACCCCTGTTTAATTATTGCTTCCTGACAAACGTTTATAATTTTTCAAGTGAAAGTCCACATGCATATTACCTTTGCAATTGGTGAGAAATAGTACGTGACACCACAGCCGAAAGGACAAAGGTTTAATTTAGCTCACAGTGTTAGAAGGTTCAGCATATGGTAGACAGGCTCCAAGGTCAAAACACATGGTAGAAGGATAGGGGATAGCAAAGCTGCTTTGCTTTTGGCACCTGGAGAGCAGAAGAGGGGAACAGTGCCAGAGAAGAACTGTGGGGACTCTATAGTACCCACGGCTGCACCTGCAAGATCCACCCGGAGACACTTGAAGTGTGCCTTACTGATCTACTGCTAGATGTTTCTTAATCTAAAAAAGATAACTAGGAGTATATATATATATATATATATATATATATATATATATATATAATATATTATATTATTATATTATATATTATGTATATTATATATACATTATATACTATATATATATAATTTGCTTGAGAACTGATAAATTGTTTGCTCAGTGGGCTATGCCGTTTGTATTTGCATTCCACTAACAGTTTCTGGAGGTGTCTGTTTTGTCAGTGCTGGGTATTAATGTCTTATACTTTTGCCATGGAGGGAGGTAACATTTACTTTCCTTTTTGTTTTTGCCTATTTGGTGTTGAGCGACTTTCATATGTGCGATGGCATTTGCATTTCTTCAATGAAATACTTTTCCTTTTGCCTGTGCTGCTAGTGGACTGATACAAATTAGTGTTTCTTTCACATATTGGAAATATTCTCTCTACATTTATGGTTAGTTTTAAAATTTCTTTGTGATTTTCTTAATGTATGTAGTGCGGGCTCTACAGGGTCTCATTACGCAAATCAAACTTAAGGTGATCCTCCTGTTTTTCAGACCCCCGAGCCCTGGGGTTACAGATGTGCACCGCCACGCTCAGTGTCAACCACTATGTCAGTGTGTCCCAGCAGTGGGACTGGCAGGACACACTGGGCAGGGATGGAACCCCAGTGCCTGTGCCTGTCCGCTGAGCTATCTGGCCGGCCCTCTTTATGATTTCTGTTAATGTGTACATGCTTTAATTTTTAAGTCCTTAAAATCTGCCATTCTTTTCTTTTATGGTTTCAGTTTCACTACAGTCCTAGGCAGAAAATCCTTTCTCATTTTATTCTTTTGTATTGCTCAATATTTTATACTTTTGTTTAATTCATTTGTTTATTGGTTTTTTTCATTAATGTAGCGAGATGGGGGGATTTCATGTTTCATACAATGTTTTATTAATTGTGAAATAAACTATTTTTTTAAACTATTGTTTTCTATGATACCCTTATCAGATGTAAATGTCCATGACAGTGCAAGTGACTTAATTGATCGGACTCAATTAACATTCTAATTATTGTAGTTTCCTTGTATCCTGAGATGTGCATAGGGGAACTCTGGCTAGGCCTCCACCTCTGCCATGATGTGCAGAAGGCGTAATGCCTGCTAGTTCCAAGGCTATGAACTTGGGTAGGTTGCCCTCTTTTTATACTTCCGTTTCCTACATCTTTAGCATGAAGATGGTTGTCCTGAAATCATTGTATTGCACTGAAGTGCAAAGTACGATTTGTGTAATTTCAGTGTTTTATGTTTAATTATGATTTTCTGTGTGGCCACATACATTTTCAGCTCTTTTGTAAATTTTCCTAGCTTGAACATAATGAATACTTTCTATCTGGTGGTTACAAAATTATAAATATATTATACCAAGTTACTGTGCTACTGAGATCTACTATCATCATGCTTTTAAGAGTGTTCTTCTAAATTTTTTTTTTAAATGTGATGATATGCTTTTTGTGTTAAATTAAAATAATAGAGGATTCATGTTGTGCTGTCGTTGATGATGAGATAATTAATATTTTTTTCTTATTGCTGCCAACTTATTCTGTGGTATTTTTTGGTGATGTTTATTTTTGTGTTTCTCCCCCTGATATGAATGTGTCTGCCTCCTTAAAAGCATGAGTTGGAAATTTAATCTCAAGTGCAGTTGTATACTGAAACCTAATGAGAGATTTTTCAGTCACGTGGGCTCTGTTCTCCAACAAGAACTGGTTGACACAGATCATAAAAGGGTGTTGTACAATGTTTGGTCCGGTGCCGAAAGAAACGATGAGAAGACCTGATGAATGTAGCTTCAGAGGACTCACCAAGATTTCTCTTTCTCAGTGAGCTCAGAGCTTCCGAAGGCTCTTCTTTTTATTTAGCATTAAAAAAAATGGCTAAAGAGTATCCGTCACTACTTTAATAGATACAGCATATTCCAGACATGTCCAGGCTTGTAGCTCATGCTAATACTAACAGACATGTAGCTCACGCATATGCTAACAAATAATACTTTAAGCAGGGGAGTAGGCAACCATTGGTGTCACGTAGCAGATAAACAAGGAACAGGGCATCCATGGGAAGAGCCGCCATGTGCAACCTTGAGCCGCAGCTTTCCAGGAATCTCAGGCAACAAAAGGGCTTGATGTTGGGCATGGTCCCCTGAGCTCCTGCACTTCCTCTTGCTTCTCTGCCTTCTGGCACTGAACAAAGTAGCACAAAGTCGTCTTCAGTCCTGTGCTTCTTTGCCTCCAGAACTATAAGAAGGAACTCTTGTGCTTTGTAAATTACTTAGTCTCATACATTATGTTATGGAAGTGCAAAAAGTACTATGAACCCTTCTCCAATATTTTTCATTTTTTAATTTTTTTTGCTTTAAGCTGAATAGCTCTTGAATATTTTTGTTTATTTGCCGCTCTACTTTTTCTCTTTTAATGACTGGGATGTCATCATTGCTATCTTTTTTTTTTTAAAGGACAGAGTCTACAGGGTCTCACTACATAGATTAGACTTGTAGTGCTTCCCCTGTTTTCAGCCTCCCAAACACAGGGGTTACAGATGTGTGCCACCGCACTCAGTCTCCGTGCCCATCTCAGCCCACCCCAGGGGTGAGCTGGCATGGCACAATGAGGACTGAACCTGGCTGTTGCGCTCTGCCTAAGTAGGTGCAGCTATATCAATGTCTATATTTCTAGTTAATGTTCTTACATTTTCATATCCTTCTGATGAATTGAGCCTTATCTTCACAACATTCTTCATGCAATTTCTTATTTTGAGCTCTACTTCATCTAATGCTATTATATTTCTGTTATGTTCCTTGAAATTAGAGTCTGAATTGGAATTTTTTCATCTTTTTATTTTCAAACTACTCGTGTTTTTATGTTTAAAATAGATCTCTTGCGAACAGCATTTAGTCATAGGTTTTAATTTTATCAAGCTGGTGAGTCTTTAACATTTATTTGATGGCTAAATCACTTATAGTTATAGTAGTTATTGGTATGATTTGGTTTAAATTTGTTATCTCATTTTGTTTTCTACTTGTCCCATTTATTTTTCACCCCTTTTTTTTTACCTTTTTTTAGATTAGTCAAATAGTTGTCAATATTCCATTCTATTGCCTTTCCTGACTTTTTAACATAATTCTTTTTTTTTTTTGTCTTTTTGAGACAAACATAATTCTTTAAACATCTAGTAGTTTCTCTAAGGATTATATAAAATTTTCCTCATCGTTATCAGTAAATCAGCATCATAGCATTTCATGTACATTGTAAGAATTTCATGATAGCATACAGTGATTTCATGCCTTTGTTACATTGTTAGATTTTTCATTCTATCTATAAATCCTAGAAAATATTTAACTTAATATTTGCTGTAAACAATACATTTTTACAAAAGTTAAGACTCTTAAATATACTTGTCCACATAGTTAATATCTCTGGTGCTCTTTATGACTTCTTATAGATTTTTTTTTTTTTTTTTTCTGCCTGGGGTTGTATCCTTGAAGCCTGAAGAACTTCTTTTAGCGTCTTGTGCAATTTACTACAAGAGAAACTTCTTGGCTTTTGTTTTCTTGGAGCTGTCTTTATTTTACCTTTGCCTTTGTTAAGTATAGAAGAAGTCTAGGCTGGCAGTTTTGTTTTAGCACCTGAGAGCCGTCTTTATACTGTCTTGTGAATTCCACTGTTTCTGAAGAGAAGTCGTTAGTTCCTGGTATCGTTGGTTTCCTGCATGTAACCTGTGATTGCCACAATTTGCGCTTAAGACTTTCGCTTTGTTTTGGTTTCAACAGTTTAACTGTAATATGTGTGAGTTGGTTTCATTTGTATTTTCCTGTCTTGACTTAATTGACATTGTTGGAATTATGGCTTGCTGTCCTTATTAATTAAGACATGCTTTCTAATATTCTTTTTACTCCATTTGTTCTCCCTTTTCTTCTTATATCAGACAGTTTGATACTGTTCCTCAGGTTCTACATGCTCTCTCATGTTTTATGTTTAAATATTTTCCTTTGTATAGAAGTTTAATGTAATTTCTTTTGGCTGGCTGATTTTCAGATTCATTGATTTTTTATTCTTCTGTATTCTATAATTCTACAAAATAAATATTTTATTTCAATGCTCAGGTTTTTTTTTTTTTTTTTTTTTTTTTTTTTTTTTTTTTTTTTTTTTTTTTTTTTTTTTTTTTTTTTTTTTTTTTTTTTTTTTTTTTTTTTTTTTTTTTTTTTTTTTTTTTTTTTTTTTTTTTTTTTTTTTTTTTTTTTTTTTTTTT
>PVJA010017759.1:0-22397 GCA_004027025.1 Myocastor coypus | reverse complement strand
TTAGAATTTTGGTTTCTCTGTTGATGTTTTTCATATATTTACCAATTGTGTTAATCTTTTAATGTGTTTCAAACAGAATTTTTTCTTCTAATACCAACATCAAAGTGGCTTAGGTTCTAGTATTTTTTTCTGATTATGGGTAGCATTTTCCTATTTTATTTAATGTTTACCAATTTATTTTATGGACATTGTGAACCATATAGTGTAGAGATTCTGGACTGTTATATTTCCCCACAACTATTGAATTTTGTTCTTGCATGCATTGAATTTATTGTCAGAAATTGTTAATCCTTGGAGCCTTTGTTTTAGGCTATGTTTTGGCATGTCTGTTTGCCCTTGATCCTGGGTTGTATCTCTTAATCCTGGAATGTGGTTTGTAGCTTCTGATTTAACCCTATTGAGATTTCAGTGGAAAGTTAAACGTTGAGAAATTTCAGCACCAAACTCAATCTGCTAGCACTAGCAAGCTGCTGAAATCTCCCCTTGACTCTTTAGACTATAGCTGTTACTCCTGCTGGGTTCCTTGGAGTCTTGCCCTGCTGCTTGCAATTTCAGAGTTAGCAATGATTTGAAGGAATTTTTTACACAGAATCATATGTATGCTCTGTATGGCTAATCTTTATGGAAAAGTTTCTTTACCATATTGTACCTTCTTCAGTTCCTAGTGGCTTAATTTTTTTCTTAATTCTCTTTCTTACTCTACTGACTGACATTCCTTTAGGCTCTTCAGAATGGGAAATTGATTCATATTTACATTTTATTCTTTTTAGTTTTGAAAGGGAAGAAAAGCCATTAGGTTCAATCAGGAACAGGGTGTCTCTTTAAAAAGATTTAAAGAATTTTTTTGATGTAGACTTTTCATTTTTCACATAAATATTGTATTTTAAAATCAATCAACTTCTACTTTCACTCTAAATAATTTTATGGTTTCATGAATTATTTTTAAAAATTTCTCCACGTTGCTGCTGAGATCCTGCTTAGTTTTAGAAGCACAGCTCTGACTTCGCTCTTCCATGATGGCTTGTCTCACCCCATCAGCCCTGATTCCAGTGGGTATAATGTAGATAACAAAGTGTTATAGAAATATCCTGTTTATCCATCTTCGAATAACAGAAACACTTGTGTGCTGGTTTTATTATGCTTAACTCAGAGCACGGAAAGAATATTCCATTATGTAATATGAATGTAGCAAATTGAACTTCTAAATATTAGAATCTGATTTATGAAAACTCATAGGCAATAGAAATGGTTTGTTTTGATTTGTTTCTTGCAAAAAAGATCCTTTTACTGTTTATTCAAAGTCCTACTCTGGGGCCCGGTGGGATGGCTCAGTGGTCTAAAGCACCTGCTTGGGGAAGCTTGGGTGGCTTCAGGGACCGCGGTTCAATCCCCGGCACCACATGCTGCGCCAGCCCTGCCTTCGGGGCCGGCTGAGCCAGCCATAAAAATGAGTGAATAAACAAACAGAGGTTCTGAAACAGGAATAAAAATAATAAATAAAAAACAAAAAACAAAACGAAAAAAATCTTAAAAAAAAAAAAAAAAAACAAAGTCCTACTCTGGGGTACTTTTTGTATAGATGAGGATGATGTGGACAAGGGTAAAGAGGAGAAGGTGATGGTAAGAACGCAGGCATGCTGAGTGTTCACTGCGTGCTGTTCAGTGTATGGGGCAGTGCACACAGGCGCACACAGGCTCACTTAAATCCTCATATAGCTTTACGAGGTAAGAATCATAAAATATTTTTATACTGGGGATGTGAAATCCAAGACTCAGAGAGGTTCCAAAATTTGCCCGGAGTCATATGGTTAATAAATGAGATGTCAGTGCTTTGTATGACAGTCTCAAATTGAGTGTTTTATGTGTTGGGACAATTTACATTTTGTTTGATTTCAAAACAGGAAGAGAAGGGATTGGTTGTGAGCCTTTATGCTAATTAAATGATCCTAATAACCTCAGTAAAATGATGGCCATGGGACTGAGCAAATGGAACTTGGACATTCCCCCAGATGGCACTGTACAGTGAATTATATCATACTCAGTGTCCGAACTGGAAGAGTCCACAGGGCTGGTCTTTTACATCTTCCTTTAAATTTGCTTTCTTTTTTTCCTGAGAGCCATTTCAAAACCTTCTTTTCTTCAGCGGCAGAGCTGAGTCTAGTATGACAGTCTCTTGGCTTTTTGACTCTCAAAGGTCGTGTATGGTGCAGCACTTGCTAAAGGTGCATAGGTCTGGATATTGTGACTGGTCTTTTCCCATGCTTTGGGGGTCATTTGCAGCTGTGTCTCTAGACAGCATTTATGAGAGTGGTGAGGGCTATTTATTAAAATCAACACTTGCCCTAAATTTAGCAGCGGTTCTCAACCTGTGGGTCGCAACCCCGGCAGGGGTCGAACGAATACATATGAATACATAATGCATATCAGGCATTTACATTCCAAATCACAACTGTAGCAAAATTACAGTTTTGAAGTAGCCACCAAAACTGTTTTTTGGTTTGGGGTCACCGCACCGTGAGGTACTGTATTGCGGGGTCATGGCATTAGAAAGGCTGAGAACCACTGCCCTAAAGGATGTCCTGACCGACTGTTCCTTTCAGTGTCTTTATTGTGCTGTGCGCTACAGATAAACAGTGTGTCCACAGACCCAGAGAATTGAAAAACAGACAAGCCACGCCTGGGGCCAGCATCCTCTCCTTCTCACGGGCTCCATGGTCTGAGGTTTCCTTTGCATCTTGTTCTAAGTATCAGGAAAATGGATGAAACTTAGGTTCAGAGTGGATATTTCTAGGAGTGACTTTTTTTTTTCTAAAGATTAGTTGGCCATTCAGATGGGCCCTTGTATTCTACTAGCTCTGGTAAGTGTCTGGGTGGTGATACATCTTTTTTCGTCATTACTCAGTTCTTTGTCTTGGTACATAGGGGGCAGAATGTCCACCCCCCTCACTTAAGATAATCAATAGTGTCCATGACTTCACTCCCGCAGGCCCAGACATACACACCAACCCGCTCTGTGCTTGGTACTGTGTCAGACTCTGGGAACCCAGGTGAATAATGCCACCTGTCCACCTCATTGCTTAGACACAAAGGCCCTTAGAGACCAGCCTGCAGCTGGGCTTACTGTTCCGAGAAATTGCCAGTGGGGATGGATGTGCTGGCAGGGGTTATGGGCTGTAGTTGAGCTGGGGCTTGGGTAAGAAAAATGGTAGTGGTCAGAATTTGGAGTAAGAATGGAGTAGAACGAATCAGAGAAAAGCTTTGCCTGGGACAGCAGTGTCCTTCCCTTGTAATCTTGGCTACTAGTTCTCCAGTGTCTGGGCCTGAACTTTGGACTGTTATGGGAATAATAGCAACTGCTGGAAAATCAGACCCTCCTCCTCCTCCTCCTCTTCCTCTTCCTCTTCCTCTTTCTCTTCTTCTTACTTCCCTCACTGTACCAGTTGAGGGGCTTTGTTTTGTTTTGTCTTTTTGAAACAAGGTTTTGACCTCAAACTCTCAGTGATCCTCTTGCCTTGCCCTCCTGAGTGTGGTATCATACCTGGGCTTAGATAAGGGTCTTTGTGTGCAGTTAGGTCGTATAAACCTCTCATTTGCCAGCGCAAAGTAGACACGTAGAGATTCTCATTTTCCTCACTTTACAGGTGGGCATGCAAAGCTCAGAGATGGAAGTCATTTGTCTGTAGTTATTTGCCAGTGGGCGGCACAGGTGGGGTTGAACTCTGGTGCTCCCTCATTTGCAAACTTCTATTGCCATTGCTGTGCTGCTGCACGTGGATGGCATCCTGTGTCTTGCATCTCATCTCAGCCATGCAAATCTGTACTTAGATGTACAGACAAGTCTCATGATGATGATCCTGGGGTCTAGATCCAGAGCATCTCCTGGCAAGGGCAGCTTTCCTTGCGTTACCTTATCCTCTCCTCACCCAGTTTACTAGTCTGAAGGGCCAGAATAAAAATACAGTATTGCTACAAGAAGCTGTTGTCAGATGATGAATGCTAGTGTGTTGGGACCCTACACATGTCAATATTTTTGCTCACATTTTTGAGCGCTCATCCTAAAACTCTCCTGCTTTTTTCTTGCCCTAGTTTGGAACAAGACTTTCTGGGTCCTTCTCCCGAAGGTCCTCCTGTCACTCTGACTGAAAAGAGCCAGCTGCTCATAAGAAATTTCTTGCTTAGTTATTATAGTTGTTGTTTCTTTCTTTAACAAATGGCATCCCTCCTGCTGCAGACACTGTTGGAACATCTGCCTTGCAATAACCAACATGAAGATCATGAAGATGAGCCTTAATTAGTTACCTGTGTATTTTGTAGCTAAGGACTAAATCGTGATTTTTCACTTTCAAAAATGTGAGCTGCTCGTATTAAGCAAGGAGAACCAATGCTTTTTCTTTTTCTTTTTTTAAAGCTCCTTACTGCTGCCTCAGCATTTGGAATTACTGTCTGCATGTTTTCTTTTTCCTTCTAAGACTCTAAAATAGTCCTTTTATTAAATTTAATTATTTTTAGCTTACATACAAAAGCACTGCTTCATGAGTGTGTTATCAAAAGAAGTGTCCCCATCCTGATAGTGTTGTTTCTGAGTAAGGCACTTTAGGACTAGGAAGAAATTCCAACAATCTCACCTCCGGTGAGAAGTCAGAAGAAAAGTTTTGCTGTCACAGACCTAGGTTTAATTCTACACGGGTCCTGTCAGATGCAACAAGCCTGTATTTCACTCTCTGTGTGGCCCAAGGCTATGCTAGCATTCGCCTTGCTACATGGGAGCCCTTAGGAAAGACCAGCTATGTTTTCCACTCTAATTCATGCCTGCTCTATCACAGATGCTCACAAAAGTAAACGGTGGAAGGAGTAATGGTAGTGACACAGCTTTGCATCACACTTCTGCAACTGATAAAAAATGATGGTCCCTTCTCAAATTTCTTGAACCTGGACAGGGGAGACTGGGCCAAGGGCGTAATTAGCAGGACGAGTTGAGAGGGCAGGTATTATGATTGCTCTCTATAATGGCCTCCCTTTTGGCAATGAGAAAGCAGCTAAGGCAGATTTTGGCACCAGGAGTGGCTCATTGCTGTGACAATATTTGACTTTATGTTTTACTTTGGCTCACAAGAGGATTTTGGCATGTTGTGTAGATGCTAGCTAGAGAAGCCTCAGAACACAGTAATCAAAGATTGGAGGAATATTATTGCTGGAACTCAGAGGGCCAGAATGTTTATAGAAATACAGACAGTAAATCAGACCTGCCTGTACATATTGTCTCCTTAGTGTAAGAACCTGAAAGAAAAAAATGGAATCTGAAGGGTACAATAGATGCTGGGGAAAGGGAATGAATTCATTTAAAAGGAAAGAGTTACTGAGTTGGCCGAAAGGACAAGAGAGGGAGCTGGGGAGAGAGATATATCTATGTATGTAAGCAAGATGATTTGGACAACCGTACTGTGTGTTTCTGCTGGTCAGTGGAAAATTTGTTTTGTCTTCTTTCTTTAAATTGTTGGCAGTTTTTTTTTTCTTAATTTCTTACATATCTTTTTTTCTTCTTGCAATTTTGCATGCATATATCTGATAATATGAATAACTGGTTTGAAGATAATACTATGCAATACAACCAATACTGTGAAATTCACATTACTTTGTTAAATGAAATTATGCATCACAAATTTTTTCTGTTTTAATAGCATTTTATACTCTCTTTTAAAAAAAATTTAAAAATAAAAAAAATAGAAAAATACAGACAATAAGTGCCAGATTTGGGAGGATTCAGTTGGGAACAAGATCTCCATTGATAGCTGAACTCAAAGCTATGTTTTATGCACTCACAGAACACTTTCTAGTGGAGAAAATTTCATGACAGCCCAATATACAGGCTGAAGTATAGGTACTATTTCCTGCTTTTTGTGAGATTTATAATGTTAAAAAAAAGAGCATAATGTCCATCTTTAGTTTCACCATAAGATAAACATTTGCATAGTTGGAACAGAAGAGAGCATGATTGCTGAGAAATGAGCACTAGAAAGAAACCACATATTTTTCATCTGTAGAATAGGAAAAATGTTCTGAGCCATCTCAGGAATCAATAACACTCTGTTCTTTGCAGGCCCAAAGATGCCAAGTAAGACTCTTTGTGATGGGATTAGAGGCCCAGAGCACTCTGTTTGAGAAGGGCTACCTAGCAAATTGGGTCTCCAAAATTTATTTCACAGTGCTTAGCCACTCAGATATGTAGTACCTCTGAAGCTGTGATCCAGGAGGGCCTTGCTGCTGCTCAAACTGGTAGCAAAAGTTTGTGTCATTTACATTATGCTTGTTTTACATGCATGCAGATTGTAAAAGTTGTGGTGTCAAAGAGGTTTCCACTCAGATTTCAGGGAAAGAAGAGGTTACATGGTCAGTGTGTCCCCCAAAAGGCAATGTACGATCTGTGAGAGTGAAGTCAAAAGTGCAGTGGAGAGCTTAGGAAGTTGGAGATGCCAGGAACCTGTAATGTCTGAGGAAATCCAATGACAGTGAGCAAATGCAACTCAAGAGAGAGACCCTAAGATCTGAAGCCAGCAATGTCAGTAGGGCCACTAAAGCCCTTTGAACCACACCTCTTACCACAGCTTGCTCCACATGCTCAAAACAAAGCTTCAGGATTTAGGATTTACCCTGCTAGTTTTCAGTTTTGCTTTGGTTACATTCCTTTCTATCCTTCAATTTCTCCCTTCTGGAATGAGAATGCTTATCCTGTGCTTATGTATGTGTAGAATGTTCTTTTTGAGTTTTACAAGAGTGCATATTTAAGAGTATGACAACATTCAGAGGAGATTCTGGGCTTGGCCTTTTCAGCTACAATATAACTATTGAAACTTTAGTGATTTAAGGGACAGACTAAACGAATTTTGCCTAAAGAGATGTTCACAAATCTTGTAGTGGTGTTTAGAAGGTGACTGGACCACGGGCTCATCAGTAAATTCATCCACAGGCACGTTCAGCATCTGAGAATGTTTTAGGAGGTGGACCCCAGTAAGAGGTGGGTCACTAAGGGACTGATATAGCAGGACAATCTTTGACCTGACCCCTATCTGCTCTCTCTGTTTCCTGGCTGCCATAACCTGAACAACTTTCCTTTGTGACAAGCCCTTCTTTCATACTTTTTTTGCATTTGGTCTTGCCAACAGTGAATAGAGAATCTTCTGAAACTGTCATCCATAATGAACCTCTACTCATCCAAGTTCTGCTATCTCGCATTGTCTTTCAGCAGTGCGAAAATGGCTAAGGTAGGGGTTTCAAGGAGCAAGAAGGCTGACACTGAGATACCCCATGGTTTGTCACTCCTTCAGTCCCCTGTGTGGGCCATTCTTGGTTTGTTTCCACTGCACTTTGACACATACGGGCTATCCAGGGAGGACTAAGTAGGAAGATAGAAAATTTGAGGGCATATCTGTGTGGCTGTGTGCATTGAATTAGATATCCAGGGGCTGGCGAGATAGCTCAGGGGTCTAAAGCACCTGCTTAGGCAAGCGTAGGCAACCATGAGAATAGCGGTTTGATCCCTGGCACCACATACTGCATGAGCCCCACACCCAGGGCAGACTGAGCCAACCATAATATATATTAAAAAGAAAAAAGAAAAAAGAGTTAGACATGCAGAAGCACACTATAGTGTTATTTAGCTTTTCCTCCCTGTGACCAAAGTCTTTAGACAGATGACTTATGAAAGAAAAAGAAAAATACATTGTCTCTCATAGTTTCAGAGGTTTGAGTCCATGATCAACTGCAATCATGACTTGGGGCCTGAGTCTAGGCAGAAGAGTCGTGATGGAAGTATAAGGTGGACGAAAGCCGCTTACTTCACAGCAGCTGGGAAGCCAAGAGAAACAGTATGAGAGCAAAAGCCTGATGAAAAATAACCCTCAAAGGTGTACTCCTGGTGCCTAATTCCCCCAATCAGACTACACCTCCTAACAGCCTATTCAGCTAGGAACTTACCAATGGGTTCACCACTGAGGAGCTTCCTGCTACCACAGTTGAGTTACCATTTCACATTTCTAATCTAATCAAGTTGGCAACCAAGATTGCCTGTCACTTCAGGTCTCTTTTCCTTTGAGGGCCATGTCCACAGGTGACTGTCCCATGCCTGTTGAAAGGCCTCTTTGGCAGTTTGGCCCATTTCTGCAGATAAAGACCTTACAGCAGTTACTTGATATTTGTTTCCAATGAGTGGCTTCTTTACTGTGTGTTCAGAGTTGCCAAAGTCCCAACAGTTTCAGCTTTGTTGAAAAGTCCAAGTCACAAGTCTCCTCTAAAATCTAAGGCAAAATCTTAGCTATGAGCCCTTGTATTAATGAAAAGTTAAATGCTTCCAACATTCAATGGTACAAGATAAACATTACCATTTCAGAAGGTACACATAGAAAGATACCAAGCATTACAGTCAACAAAAATCCAAAACCCATCAGGGCAAACATTAAGCCCTATATGTAGAATATCTGAAGCAATGTGTGGCAAATTGTGAGCTCTTATGGCTCTTCCCCTACGGTACTCTTGGTGTTAGCTCCCATGGCTTCTTTCTTAGGCGGGCTTTGCTCCCTTCTTGCAGTTTCTCTTAAATGATTAACACTCCTGTATTTTCCAAACTTCTGGGGTTTCCACTGAATAGGCTTCTCATTTATAGCCTTACACACTACCCTCTCAGGGGCACACTGCTTGGCTTTCCAAGCCTTCTAAAATTTAGGTGGAAGCCTTCTTAATTTCACAATACCTGCATTCTGGAAGTACCTGAAACCAATGCCACATGGATGATACCAAGATCTGCTGCCCACTGGAGCAGTAGCCAGGCTTTCTTTTCTCTTGGCTGTAAGGGATGAGTGCCTGGATTATCAAATTCTCGATGTCATCACCATTCTGGAACCTGGTGTGACCACTGTTGCTATTTGGAACATGGGGCTCTGTGGCTTTCCCTTGAAGGCAAAAATGTCTCTCTCCCTCAAAATTCTGAGGCTGCAAAGAGTGGAAACCAGCTTCCTCTTGTGATGTCCTAAGGCCATCCTGTTACTTCTTGGCAATGAAGATCTCCATTCTATCTTTACAGTCCACAGCCTTCCTGGTGTTTCCTTTCTGGCCAAACTCACAACATTTTACATCGTTCTGCTGGGCTCTTTGCTCTTGATTTTCAACATAAATCTGGGTAAAATCCTCCAACAACAGCCACGCCACTGCCTCAATATTTGGCTTCTTTGATTTTTTTGTTTGTTTGTTTCTTTTGTTTTTGTTTTTTTGAGAGATTAATCAGTGCGCCATACTCAATTTTACTCTCAGGCAAAGTCTTGGGACACATGCAAAATTCAGACAAAATTTCTGCAAGACCATAACAAAAATCATACAGGGTCCAACAACCAATATAATCATTATTCCTAGAAGAATCCACCCCAGCCTGGTCTTTACAAGCAGGCTTTCTTTCAGCCTTCTCGTCTTCTGAGCTCTGACCAGATTCTCTCCTACAGAACAGCCAAAACTGTTCTAGCACTTGTCTTGTAGGTAACATCTCCAAACCTTTCATATATTTTCCCATAAGACATTCCCAAAAGCTTGTAATCCACATGGTCAGGTTTAACCACAGCAATGACCCCACTTCTTTGGTACCAAATTCTGTCTCAGTTACTTTGTCTTGTTGCTGGGACAAATACCTGACACTCAAAATGAAGGAAGGAGAGGTTTATTTAGCTCACAGTTACTGGAGGTTTCAGCCCATACTCGGCTGGTTCCAAGGCAGAGCAGCACATGGCAGAGAGCAATCTTTCATGGTGGTGGCAAAGAGCAAGAGAGTGAAGGGAGTGGCACTATCTCAGGTAGCCAGCTGAACTCTCTCCCCTCCTTACGTTTTTGTAATGCAAATTACCTGCCCCAGAGCAAGTGCAACATCCACACCCTCAATACCCAATCACAAACTGCCAAAGCCACCCCATAACTGCATGAGACTTTGGGGGGACAAGTAGATACAAATTGTAAGAGTGTGGTTGCCCCATCCTTATAAATGAACATTCCTCACTCCAAAACCAGTTTTGACAAAAATTATCTTTCTAGTGGAATTGTTTTATCTTTTATTTTAAATAAAAGCTTTTCTGTTGTGATATGATTATTGGGTTGATGCAGGAAGCTTACATAACAGAGAGAAAAATGGAAAGAAAATTAAATCTATGGTCTTACTACCTAGAGAAAGCCAGCTGACATTTAAAGTTATGTTTCTTAGTTCTCACATTTCATAAAACATAACACTTTTCTGAGCAAAAGGTATGTCTCATCTGAAATGTGGCTTGTTTTTTCACTTGACATTATGCCCTTGACCTTCTCCTATGCTAATATATATATACTTCCTCAACTTGTTTCTCAGAAAACTCAACAAGGTCTGGTAGATTAAGGCAAAACAAAATTAAATACTCATTTCTCTGATGTGGGCAAAGAGCAACTTTCACCAGTGCTCTATGGATGCGGGCAACACTGCAGTGAATATCTCAGTGCATACGTAACTGTACACATTTTTAAAAAGTTTTTTTTATTACTTTTAATAAGAAATAACAATATGATAGCTTCAAAACAGGTTAGTAGTACATTCATAATAATTGACACATTGCATAATGTTGTTCTCATAGTAGTTATACAGAGTGAAGACATGATAAATTTTCTAATCGATATTGGTAAGGAAAGAAAAAAATAAAAAATCCTTCTCTTTGAACCGAGAGGAAGTAGTTGTATATGTAGTCCAACGTTCCATAATTGCATCGGGTTACCAGTGAAACTGGCAATGTTGGAGACTGTGATTTAAGCAGTTTACAGATCATCATATTAATCTAGCTCTGCGTTTTATGCCTCGCAATTAAGCTTTTTCGCTGGGTGATCAAGGGCAAGTTAAAGCAAGACCTGTATAACAAACATTCATCTTTTGTATCTCCCAAGGTCAATTCCCCTCAGGATTAACTTTGGAACCATGTACAGTGCTTTGTAGAGCTGTTCTCAGTGTCAGCCTTTGGGACAAGTCACGGCCATTGCTTGACCAGTTTGCTTTCTGTGAAAGCCTCAGAGAATGTTTTTTCTCTGGGTGACCCTCCTTAGACATACTATACTTCATTTATTCCTTTCCTCTGAGGTCCCATAATCTCCTTGACCAGAAAATTTGGGACACCTCTGAGTTATAGGATATTACAGCACAGGTTCTTTTGTGTCCTGAGTCCTCACTGACCTTGAAGGGCTAGGGCCAAAATATTGGCTATCCTCATAGCCCTTCTTTTTCTCTAGTTTTTGGTCTGTAAACTTACATTCTGAATCCTCCAGCAGAGAAGCTTCGTGATACTATCACTCTATAACATAGGTAATTGAGCTCAATATCACTATCTTTCTGAATATCAAACATCTTAGACTTAACTTGAAATTGGTATTATCTGTTAATCATAGATATTCTACTAAATCTCTATAGAATGTGATAAAAGCAGTTACACATTTTTACGCAGACATTTAGAAATCCAAGGTTGTACAAAATTATAACCTATCAAGCCTATGGCATTTTGCCTAGTCTCTTACTCTCAATTAATACCTTGCTGTTGTTGTTAAGCAATCGTTCACTTGAGTGAGAGTAGAGCAATAACTGAATTTACCTTAGAAGCAATACACATCTAAAAGACCAGAATGACATGCATTCCAAGCATAGTTTTAGTGTTGCACTTTGCTATCAGCAATGTGAAAAACCTTTTGAACGTTCTTAGGACCAACATGTGATCCATCCTGTGTACATAAGTGCATGGTTTTGTTCCTGCTATGTTTCCTCTATTTTCTGCTTCCAGTCACTTTGTTGTTTAATCCATAAGTCTTTGATTGCTATTCAGCTGTGTTATGCCCTTCCATTTTTATTTCTTCCTTAGAGTTCTTACACTGGGGAGACTATATGATATTTACACATGTAGGTCTTATTTATTTGACTTATGAGTATATGTTCAATATACATCCACTTAAATATAAAGTCTTCCAGTTTACCATTCTTTGTAGCTGAGTAATATTCCATTGTATAAAAATACCACATCTTTTTCAACCATTTTTCAAGTGATGGGCATTTTGGTTGTTTCCAAGATTTGGCTATTACAAATTGGGCTGCTATAAACATAGGTGCACAGATATCGATATGACATGATATTTTCAGTTCTTCTGGGAAAATTTCCAGTAGGAGGATAGCTGGATTGAATGGGATTTTCAGTTCTAGCTTTTTAAGGATCCTCCAACCGCTTTCCATAATGGTTGCACCAATCTGCATTCCCACCAGCAGGGGAGTAGGGTACCGTTTTCCCCACAACCACTTCAGCATTTGTTGTTAGTTCATTTCTTTATGATAGCCATTCTTTCTGGGGTGAGATAGTATCTAAGTGTTGCTTTAATTTGCATTTCACGGATGGCTAGTGATGTGGAGCGTTTCTTCATGTAGTTATACGCTTGCTGAATTTCTTTCTCTGAGAAGTGTGTGTTCATCCCAGAAGCCCATTTCTGGATTGGGTCTTTGAATTTTGGGGCCCTAATGGTTTTTAGTTCTTTATAACTTCTAGATAGAAGACCTTTGTCTGAATACTTACTAGTTGAAATCTTTTTGAAATTTCTGGGTTGTCTTTTCACTCTGTTTGTAATTTCTTTTGTCATCCAAAAACTTCTTAGTCTGAGGATGTCCCATTTGTTGATGCTTTCAAGTGTTAAACATGCATTTTGATTTTTGTTTGTGAACTTTTTGCCTAACCTGATGTCTTCAAGATTTTCTCCCACTTTCTCTTCTAGGAGATTCAATGTTTCTCTTTTAATATTTAGATCTTTAATCCATTTTGACTTTAGTTTAGTGCTTGGTGATAGACCAGGGTCAAGTTTTAGTTTTTGGCATGTAGAGAGCCAGTTTTTCCAGCACCATTTGTTAAAGAGGCTATCTTTCTTCCAGTAAGCATGTTTGGCCCCTTTGTCGAAGATAAGGTGGCTGAGTGTGTTTGTATTTGCTTATGAAACTTCTAATCTATTCCACTGATCCTCAGACCTATTCTTTTGTCAATGCCATGCTGATTTTATTACTGTAGCTTTGTAGTATAACTTTATCTCAGGAATTGTAATGCCTCTTGCCTTACCTTTGTTGCCCAGAATTGTCTTTGCAATTTTGGGTCTTTTTGGTTCCAAATAAATTTTAGGAATGATTTCTCCAGGTGTGTGAGGTATGTTGATGGTATTTTGATAGGAATTGTGTTAAATCTGTATAACAACTTAGGGAGTATGGTCATCTTCACAATGTTGGTTCTTCCTATCCAGGAGCAGGGAATATCTTTCCATTTTCTGAAATCTTCTAGGATCTCTTTTTGCAGAGTACTGTAGTTTTCATTGAAAAGGTCTTTTACTTCCATACTTAGGTTGATTCCTAAGTATTTCATTTTCTTCGGTGCTATCATAAAAGGTACTGTTTCTCTAATTTCTGTCTCATTGTGTTTGTTATCTGTGTAGAGGAATGCTATTGACTTTTGTGTTGATTTTGTAACCTGCTATGCTAGTGAATTTGTGTATTAATTCTAGTAGCTTCTTGGTGGAGGTTTTTGGGTTTTCCAAGTAGATTATCATGTCATCTGCAAATAGTGATAGTTTTACTTCTTCTTTTACCTATTATTATTCCTTTTATTTCCCTTTCTTGTCTAATGGCTGTAGCTAATGATTCCAGAACTATAATGAATAGGAGTGTTGATACAGGACATCCTTGTCTTGTGCCAGATTTGAGACTAAAAGACTTCAGTTTTTTCCCATTTTGTATTATGTTAGCTGTTGGATTGTCATACATGGCTTTTGTCAGGTTGAAGTAGAGGCTCTTTATTCCAATTTTCTGCAGAACTTTGAACATGAAGGAGTGTTGGACTTTGTCAAAGGCCTTTTTTGCATCAATTGAGATGATCAAGTAATTTTTGCTTTTGGCCCTATTGATATATTGTATTTTATTTGCTTATATTGAACCGTCCTTGCATCCCTGGGATGAATCCTATCTGGTCATGGCGTATAACTTTCTTGATGATTTGCTGTATTCTAGTGATGAGGATTTTATTGAGGATTTTTGTATTTACGTTCATGAGAGAATTTGACCTGTTGTTTTCTTTTTTAGTTGCATCTCTCTCTGGTTTTGGTATCAGTGTAATACTTGCCTCTAGGAATGATTTTGAAAGAATGGCTTCCTTTTCGATTTCATTGAAGAGTTTGAGGAGTGTTGGGATTAAGTCTTCTATAAATTCCTTGTAGAATTCAGTGGTGAATCCATCAGGTCCTGGACTTTTCTTTGTTGGTAGGCTTTTTATTACATATCGTATTTCACTCATTGTTATTGGGTTATTGAGAGTTCTCGTATCTTCTTGATTCAGTTTTGGTAATTTGTACTTTTCTAGGAATCTGTCCATTTCGTCTACGTCTTCAATTCTGTGAGAGTAAAGATTCTCAAAGCAGCTATTTATGATCCTCTGAATCTCTGCTGGTTCTTTAGTAATTTCACCCTTTTCATTCTTTATTGCTTGAATTTGAGTCCTTTCTTTCCTCTTTTTGATGAGGTTAGCTAGGGGCTTATTCATTTTATTTAATCTTTCAAGGAACCAGCTTTTGGATTCATTAATTCTTTGTATTGTTTTCTTTGTCTCAAATGAATTCATTTCTGCTCTAAACTTCATAATTTCCTCCCAATTTTGGGCTTTGGATTTCATTTGCTCTTCCTTTTCTAGTCAGTTTAGGTGCACCATGGGAGTATTTATTTGATCCCATTCTGTTTTCTTAATATGTGAGTTCAGTCTTATAAATTTCCCTCTGAGAACTACTTCCATTGCGTCCCATAAATTCCAGTAGATTGTGTTTTGATTTTCATTAAATTGTAGATATTATTTAATTTCATTTGTAAACCACTGGTTGTTGGTAAGAGTGATGTTTAATTTCCATGTGTTTCTGGAGTTTTTGTAGTTTCTTTTGTCATTTATTTTTAGTATCATTGCACTGTGGTCAGATAATATGCATGGAATAATTTGTTTTCTTGCATGTACTTAAGCATGACCTATGTACTAATATATGGTCTATTTTAGAAAATGTCCTGTGTGCAGCTGAAAAAAAAGTGTATTCTGAAGTGGTTGGGTGGAACACTCTGTGTATGTCCACTAATTTCAGTTGCTCCAAGTTCTTGTTCAGTTCTTCTACTCCTTTGCTAATTTTTTGTCTGCTTGACCTATCTTTTTCAGATAAGGGTGTGTTAATGTCTCCTGGTAAGAGTGTGGTATTGGATATTAGATTTTTCATGTCCACTAAGATTTGCCTTAGGGGCTGGGGAGATAGCTTAGGAGAATAAAAACTTGCCTGGCAAGCACAAGGTCCTGAGTTCAATCCCCAGTACCAAAAAAAAAAAAAAAAAAAAAAAAAAACAGATTTGCCTTATATAACTTGCTGCTCCCATGTTGGGTGCTTACATATTTATGAGTGTTACTTCTTTGTCTTCAGTTTTCCCCCTTACCAGTATGTAGTGTCCTTCTTTATTTCATTTGACCAATCTTTGTTTGAAGTTTAGACTGTCTACAAACAAGATTGCTACCCCTAATTTTTTTTTTTTTTTTTTGGTGCTGGAGCATGTAGTATTGTTTTTCATCCTTTAACTTTTAGTCTATGAGTATCTTGATGAGTTAAGTGTGTTTCTTGTATACAGCATATTGTTAGATTTTGCTTCTTTATCCACTCTACCATTCTATTTATTTTAACTGGAGAATTGAGTCCATTTACATTGATAATTATAATTGAAATGTATTGACTTATGATTGACATGACTTTTGCTTAGTACTGTTTACCCCCTTTTTCTCCTGTGTTTAATTGAGTACCCTATTTGGTGGGATCTTTCTGTTCTCATTTCTTGGGATTGAGTCATTTTGGTCCCTCTCTAAAATATTTTTTAGTATGCTGTGTAGGGTTGGCTTTGACATCATGAAATTCTTCAGTTGTTTCTTGTCATGGAAGTATTTAATTTCTCCCTCATACTTGAAAGAGTTTTTCTGGGTACACAGTCTGGGTAGAATTTGTTTTCATGGAGGACTTCAAGCACTCTGCTTCATGCACTTCTTGACTTCATGGTTTGTAAGGAGAAATCTGCTGTTATTCTGATGGATTTTCCTTTAAATGTGATCTGTTTGTTTTCTCTAGCAGCTTTTAGTATATTATTCTTCTGCTGAATTTTTGAGATCTTGACTATCATATGTCTGGGTTTATTTTTAGTCGGGTTGATGTTATTTGGGGTTCCGTATGCTTCAGTTACCTGAATGTCCGATTGTTTTTTCATATTTGTGAAGTTTTTTTGCTACTACTTCTTTTCTTTTTATATCATTTCTGTAGACTCCTTCTTTCTCGTTGATTTCTATTAATCTCACATTTTCATTTTTGCATCATCTTGCATATGTTGAATTATTTTTTCCTGCATCCTAGTTGTTTTTAAATGATCCTTTCTTACCTTTTCACTAGCTGCGACTGTGTCTTCAGGATCTGAGATGATATCTTCACTTTCTTTCATACGGTTTTGCCAGCTTGTGATTGAGATTTTATTTTCTTGTACATCTGTTTCAAACTGTTTCATGCGATCTACTCCTTTCCTATTTTGCTCAGTCAGGGAATCCATCATTTTTCTATTTTCCTCTAATTTTTGTTATCAGTGTCTTCTTTAGTAGTACTGAAGTCTGTCATTATAGTTATCCTTTCTCTCTCTAGTTTAGAGATTATTTCTGTCCCGTTCTCCTCTCTACCTTTCTGTAGTTGTTCCCCTACTTTAGATGCTATCAATTTGGAGATTTCTTTTGTAACTTCAGAGGTTATTTCTGCTCTTGTTTCCTCTATGTGTTTCTGCAGTTGTTTTTCCACTTTTGAATCTATTAATTTATGCATTTCTTTTTTTTTTATTTCAGATGTTATCTCTGATCTGAGTTGCTCTATACATTTCTGCACTTGTCTGTGTACCTCAGATACTACCGATTCCAAGATTTCATCTGCATGATTCCCGTTTTCTTCCATAGTAGTGTCTTTCGTATTTTTTGGGTGGACTCCGGACTTGAGATGGGAACTTGCTCCTTGTCTTTCTTCATCATTTTTTATAGCAGTGATCTCTACATTTTGGTGAACTTATACAGTTAGCGCCTATGGAAATTTGGGTCTGGATTCACTAAGCTTTTCCCCTCCAGATGTGCCTGGCTGCAAGTAGGGGCTCAGGCGGCTAGCTACCACAAGGCCCAATGGGTCAGGAGAGTGGTAGGCCATGTGGGACTGAGGGTGTAGTCGGGGTTGGGGTAGTTGTCGAGTTGGAGGATGAATGTGGGCTGAGAAATTTCTTGCCTGGCTGTCGTGAGACCTGCTTGGGAATGTGGGTGCAATCGAGACTCATGCTGTTGATGAGTCAGGGCATGGACCCGGGCTGAGTCTGCTGCGCTGCCTGGCTGGGATGTCACGCGGGTCTAGGCTGGGGTTCGGGGATGACTGGTAAGGTCCAGGCTGGAGTTTGGGCCAGGCACTGCGCAGTCAGTTGGGACGGCACAGGAGTTCAGGGATCCCAGGTCAGGTCCGGGCTGGAGTTCGGGGATTTCGGGTCAGGTCAGGGTTAGAGCTTGGGCCAGTCATCACATGGCCAGTCAGGATGGCACAGAGTTCCTCTATGCAGATTTTTGATTATGTTCTTACCCTTAATTCTTGGATTAGGAATTTTGGTATCAAAGGATCTTCCCCTCACTTTTACCGTACTGTTCAGTAGAAAATTTGTTCCACCTTCTATTCCCTTAGCAGTACCTAAGCTGGCTGGCTTTGTAAGTCCTGCTCCTATGGCCCTTGCTGGAGGACCCTTCACAGTGCTTTCTGTTTTAATGTCCTGTGCTTGCTCTATCTATTATTACAGCATATATTGGTAATCCGAATTGGCTCTGTCTGTGATCTGTTGGTACCCCTCTTTCCAAGTCTTTCTGCTCAGTCAGGAGCTTGCTTGCCCTATGGTATCTTTCCACAACTCCTTAAAACCTGGCTTATCACAGGGTATAGAACATGTTAAATGACTAAAATTTTACTCACATCATCCAGGACATAGAAAGTTATTACTTTTTTAAGAAATAAGATGTCAATCATAAATTAACCTTGTCTGGCCATGAAATCATGATGAATAATCCTCAGGTAGCTGTGAGATCCTTCTGGCCCTCTGAAGTGTGTGACCTCTTTCCTATGCGCTGGCGGTGGCTTACAATTCCTTGTGTTCTCCTTCTTATAGTTTGAGATGTCTTTTATATTCTTGAAAGGTTAAAGGCCGCATGCTGCCTAAAGCAGGGTTTACTTCCACTTTGTTGCTGGTAATCTGCCTGGGCCTTTGAGCTGTTCTCTAGGGCCAAGTGCTGAAGCATCTTCATGCCCAGAGGCTTGTTTGAGGCTGATTCCTGCAGGGGAACGGTTTTAGTGGCTGAAGTGCACATGATAGAAATTTCACAGAATGTTCCTATGCGTGGTGGGCCTTACAGTCCAGTGGCCCGGGTCTTCTTGCTCATCCAGTAGTTAAAGCATGGACAGGGAGTGTGTGCAGGGAGCTGAGCACAGCCAGAAGACACTTCCCAGGCTCATGCCTTGGAATTTTAAGTCTGACCTCCCTTGTCTAAGAATTTTATCAGTTACTTAGATAAAGATGTAGAAGTCAGGTGTATCAAATTTGTAAATGATACCAAACCAAGATGGAAGGCTAATATGTCAGATAACAGAATTAAGACACAGAAAAATCTTGAGAGGAACATTGGGCCTGCGGCTGACAAGGTAAGTCCTACCAGAATTACACATGGAGCTTGTGGCAGTCTTCGGTAGCCAGCTGCATACGCCCAGCTTGGGGGAGACCTGGCTTAGTGAGGTGTGGCCCTAGGAAGGTTTGTGGGTTTCCCAGTTTCTAATCTGTATATTAGTTATGCCACGTGCCGTCTGCACAGAGTGGTGGGATGCTCATAGCTAAAGCCTGCTGACCTGGCCCCCTCACTGCCCCAATCCCGCCCTCACCAGGAGTTTTCCTAAGACCAAGACAGCCCACTTCCTACTCAGTCCTCTCTCCCACACCCTTCTCACCCAGCCCCTAAGGTTGTCAGGCACCAATTGGGCTCTTACTTTCTCTGGAGCTTGCTTGAGGCCTCGAGGCACACTGATTTCTTCTGTCCCTCCAAATGCTTGGGGAGCCCCCTCATTCCCATTGTAGTGATCCCCAAACTAGGTGTCCAGGCTTTCATGGTTTCTCTCCCCTGTTCACACAGGACTCCTTGCAAGCAGGGACTGTGTTTGCCCTGTCAGATGTTCTATTCCACACAGTGACACGTTGATGGGCAGAGGATACACCCTGGCTTGTGGCACGTCCATTCCGCAAATGTGGGGTCGGTCTTGCATCCCTCACCAGGACATCTTGCAAGAGAATGGCCCAAGAGTGACAGCTTTGCAGACTTTGTCCTGTGGGAAACAGGTGATGGAATTTTGGATGTTTAGCCAGGGGGTTACATGATGTGGGCAAGAACTGTGCCATGTGTACACTGCCACAGGAGGTGGAGACTTCTGGGAAGCTCAGGGCACAGCCATGGAGGGACAACCCATTCTTTGATTTAAAGAGCCTTCAGTCAATTAGAGCTCCAATCACACATGGACTGCTTGTTTGGTGGTAGTCGCCTGTTAAATGCAAATACCCAATTATAGAAGATTGAAGTTACAAGTGGAGGAGTCAAAAGGTAATGGTATAATAACCCCAAACCGCCCCATTACCCTCCTGGGGCCTCTAGCACCAGATGCTTTGTTTTCCTGAGTCTGAAAACCTTTTGCAAGGCTTGGTGCTCTTGTGACGTGCTGTGGAGCAGGTGTGGAGGCCTAGGGAGATCTCACAAGGAGCTGACAGCTGCAGCCTGCACTCACCGAGGATCTCTGAAGCTGTGAGTTTGCTGTTGGGCAGCGCAAGGCACTTCCTGGATGTGCGCCTAGGGATTTGCTGTGCTTCTGGCACAGACTTTGTGTCAGTTCACACACAGAGTGCTCTTCTGGTTCTGTTGAATCTTTTGGCTGCCCACTGACCTTTCACTGGCTCAGTGTGTGACCCATCCTGAAGTAGCTGCTGCCAGCCCAGGGAAAACAAGTAGCCAAGCTGCTCTGCACTGTCAGCTCACAGGCATTCATCTTCTATGGGGACAGAAGGACCTCACAGACTAGAAGCCAGTCTGGGTTTGAGTCCCTCTTGCCACTTACTTACTGGCTGTGTGACCATGGTCCAATCATTTAACTTCTCTGACCTCAGCTATAAAACATAGAGTTAGTAACGAGTTTTATGAAGTATTTGGCAGGGGACCTGCTTTCATAAAGGATTGTATTGTCATCTGCTTCTAAGTTTTCAGCTGTGTCGCTTGTGGCCAGAGTTGTTCAGAATCTGTTGACTAGATAAACTCAGTATTTACATAAAAATCTAACTGATTTGCTGTTTCCACGCAGTGTGTAGCTAGCCAAGCTTTTGCTACCTTAGAGTAAGACATCAAAGCGGAGAAGAGAGAGGCAAGCATGAACTCTCCTGGACTCACGCTGTTCTCAAGGCTCCTGTACTCCACCTCCTCTGGCCTGTGCTGAGTTTTTCAACTGTCATGGTGGCTGCAGTGTGTGTGTGTGTGTGTGTGTGTGTGTGTGTGTGTGTGTGTGTATTTAGCCTTGCAAGGTATTTAGTTATACCTTTTCTATAGCCAGACATGTGATCACAGACCATGATTACAGAGGGGTGGGAATGAGGGGGTTCAGTAAGTGTGTGTGAGTTCTCTTTCTCTTTGAAGTTTCAGAGAGGGATTATTCATTCACCTAGCAGATTCTTTTTATCACTTGCTTGACACCAGTTGGAAATCCAGGCCCTGGCTGTGCAGTAGTAAACAAAATAGTGATAAGCCCTTGCCTTAAGGAGCTGATAATGCAATCTGGCAATCTATATGCCAAACTAGTATAACTAAGTACACAGGTAGAAAAAAAAACCTGGCAAGTGGTTATGAACAGTAGGGAAATATTAAATGTGAGGAAGAAGAGGGCTGGTTTGCTAAGAGTGTTGCTGTTTTACACAGTAGTGTCACAGAGAATATGACAGGTAAGATGCCGTTTCATCAAAGAGCTGAAGGAAGCAAAGAGCAAGCCGTGCAGTCCGTGGAGGGAGAAGGAAAACCAAGGACAAAATTCCCCATAAGGGAGCTGCTTGGTAAATTCAAGGTCTCTCAGGGAAGCCAGTCTTACTGGACTAGAGTGAGAAGGTAGAAGGGTGATGTACCAGTCAGGCTTTATTATAGAAACAGATATAACACAAGATGTACAGATGTATAAGGCATTACAAGATTAGCTTACACTGGTCAGGCAGAGTCAGGTGGGGAGGAGTGCAGAGGACATCTACACACTGGAAACTGAAGGAGTCGGTCGAAGGTCTGGAGCTCTGTGCAGTGTTCGGTGCGAGTCCGTATCAGGAGGCCAGTGGCTCTGCAGTAGAACACAGCAGAATCTGTAGTGAAGGCCAGTGTCTACACCAGAAGACTGAAGAGTCCCACATGGAAGCCAAACAGTCTGCATCACGAGCCAGGAGAGGACCAGCAACCCGAAGGCGAAGACTGGAGCTCCTATGAAGAATCAGCCATCAGTCCTTCCTCATTTCTCTTTTACTGTGTGCAGACTACCCACCATGGGCGGAGGGTTCCTTTACACTCACACCCTCTCTGTGCCCTCTAGGCTGGAGATGTTCACAAAGTAAGGACCTTGGCCCCTGCTGAGTCACTTAGCTATCATTCTAACTTCTCAAATGGACACACTGTATCAACCACAACAGATGACTTTTGCAACCTCCAGCACTAGAGGGAGACCCCAGCCTCTCTAACCCCCACTGTTCATGCGGCAGTTCCAATCCCTACTATTCAGGCCCTGGAAGTAGAGCTCATGGCTCCAACTGAGACCTAGCGCTGACAAATGAATGTCTAAGATTGCAGCTCCAAGAGACAGAGTCAGGATTCCAACCCCACTCAAGGCTTTGAAGGTGTTACATTTCCAAGGGCTGGGCTGCTGGAGATTCCATCTGGCCACTCCTCATCTTTTTTTTTATTTAATATTTTTATTGTTTAAATTTAACAATGGTTATATTACATATTTTCATCATCAGATCAGTTTAGATTAATACGTATAGGTATGTAAGATTGATCAAACAATTAAACATTAACACTTTTAAATCAACATTACTTTTTTTTTTCTTTTCCCCTTTCTTTTTTTGAAAGTTGACATATTACATATTGTCCTCACAATCGTTCTACAGAGTACAGTGTGTGGGCATGACCCACCTCCCTATTGATGTTGCTTAGAAGAAAAAAAAAAAAAAA